>NDGN011413042.1:0-14028 GCA_002564285.1 Tympanoctomys barrerae
TCCATGTTGCTCAGTTCCCAGTTTTCCCAGTAGGATGAGAGCAAGCTTAGTAAGGCAGTAGTCATTGTGGACCTGGATTCTGTCTTTTACTTCCTCTAAGACTTTGGCCTATTATTTTCTTCATCTAATCCCCTTTCGCCATGCCTATAAAATGGGATAACATCACACCATGATGTTATATTTGCAGTAGCTCTCAAAAGCCAGTTGGTACATTTTCTAGAACTTTTCCAAGTGGCTGGCATCTCATTGGAGGTATGAAATAGAGCAGGTTGGAAGTATTTATCATAGATATAAATGAACACTAAAGATATAGGCATCCCCCTGCCACCCATCTACCCCCAGAGCTGTTGTTACACCGAACCAGCATGCCAGCACTACCTCTCTGCTTTATTCTAAGGATTAAATGAGGTGATGCATGCAAAGTGCTTAGCAAAACTTTTGGTGCTGAACAAGAACTAGGAGTTGCTATTACATTTATTAGTGACTCAGGACACCTTTTGTCTCCTTCATGTCTCAGTCCTCACACCATTCTTCTCTTAACCTAGACTTGATGCTTTTTCGCTAGAGACTCAGAGGGTGAGCCCCTCTGGTAAGGCTTCTCCTCCCAACCACCCCCAGCCCATACGCTTATGGCCTCTCATTCAGTAGATATGAATTGACATCTACTATGGATGCAATCTGGTGAATACAAACAGGACTAGATGAAAGCTGGCTTGGGTCTGAGAGGCTCACAGACTCTTTGGGGGACAGGATACAATTGAGGCTGAAGGACACTTTTGATCAACAGTAGGAAAATTAGAGGCAAAGATGCTCTCAACTTTCAAACTCTCCTATTACCTGGGATTCCCAAGGTCTTTGAAGAAATCTTCCGTTGAGAAGAGCAACCACCTTCACTAAAATGACATAAGTATTAGAACTACAGGGCTCTCAATTAGCTTTCCCACATTGCCTGCCCTAATAATGGTGGTACCCAGCGACTGGCAACACACTTTCCCACTGGCTAGGATGGTCGCATGTATACCGCCTGGAAACCAGAAATGTGTAACATCAAGTCTGGCCCCTCGCCAGATTTCTACAGGGCATTAGTAACAAACTGGTGAAGCTCATTAAAAAAAAAGAGAGAGAAACCTATAACCATTAAAAGTCCATTAAGCAGCCTGTCATTTTGTAGAGCTAAATAGCCCACAGTAATCAAAAGCATATGAACCCCAGCTGGGATACCCAGCGAATTGTTTCGATTTAGGGGAGAATTCATCAAGAAAGATTGTTCTTGGGATTGGGTTGATTTTTCTCCTTCAGTTCCTGGCCTCATGTTCTATTATAATTAAAGTGATTGATGCACCTCCCAGACAGAGGTGAGCAGTGACCACCAGAGCCAAAACATCTGCTCCTTCCAAGCAAACAGCTAATACAGAACTTCAGTCAAAAGGCACGTAACTTGAGGTAACTCCTCCACTGTCAATTAGGTACGGCACCATCAACTCTTTGCTGCTGGCTAGGTTACCTCGGGGTTATCTGGGACATTTCTCTTCCCCACTGTAGAGAGACTTTCATCTCTATCCAGGTTATGGCCAAGAAACAAAGAACTAAGTTTGAGGCCAAGTGTGGGCAGTTCCTAGAATAGGAGAGAGTAGGTACAGGCATCAGTGAGTGAGATGTCTGCCTGTCCATGGATAGATGCTTGTTCATTTGAGAAACACACTTTCAGGCTTTCCAAGTGCCTGGAATCCTCCCACCTCCCTCCATCACTGTTGCAGTCCTGCTGTGGATACCCCACCTTCCTATAGCTCGTTAGTGCCTCCATGGATGGACGGCCTCATGCTGAGGGAAGAGGTAAAACTCAAACAGGACCTTCATAATGGCACATTAGCAGCTCTGGCTCTGCCACACGAAGAGTGAGAAAAGAGGGAAAATAAATGATTCCACACAAGTTTATGAGGTAACTAGAAATTCTCCTCCACCCTCATCAACTCCACCATGCCACTAGATAAAAGCAAAATATTGAGAGAAATGAAAGAACTAAAATGTTCAGACTAAGGGTCGGCTGGGTTACCTCGGGGTTATCTGGGACATTTCTCTTCCCAACTGTAGAGAGATTTTCATCTCTATCCAGGTTATTCTCATTTGCTTTGGGAATGAAAACAAATCAATGCCCTCTTTATGCACTAAATTTGCTTAAGCAGACATTGCAGATGATACATACATGTGGCAGATATGAGCACAAATGTTCCTGCACCCAGCACAGCAGAGTAAGGCACCTGGATTGGGCAGATGCAGGGACCCAGGATTCGATTCCCAGGTGGCCGTGCCAGTCCCGCTCCTCCCCGCCAGGCAGACTGAGACTGCAATTGACACTGGCTGTGGTGGTGTGCACCTATAATTCCAGTGCTTGGAAGCTGAAAACAGGAGGATTACTTTGAGTCTGATCTGTGTAGTGAGACCCTGTTTAAATACATTTAAAAATACACACATACATAACAAAAAATAAAATGTTCAGATTCAACATAAAGTCTTCCGAGACCAGTCACATTCTCCCTGTAGATATTTTTGTTATAGCATATCTTAATTTTTCCTCAAACAATTTAATAGTCTGATTTAAACCCAAAAATGTCATGTTAGTAGAACAAACACTCCCCCATGTAAATCTCCTCCAAATTCCTCCGGTGATTTTGGTGAACTCCTTATCTATGTTGATTCTTCAAGGGCCTTGAACTGTTAAACTTCTGCTTGTGTCCACTTCCCTTTGCTGACCGTGTATGTCTCAAAGCAGGGGCATCTTGCTTCCTGCATCTTCTATAGCAACTCCTTGGAATCCTTGCAAGAGGAGTCCCTCACTAAATATTGACAGAGTGATCTTTCAGTGTTGCCAGGCACAGCATTCCAATCTCTCAGAAGCTGCCTGTACTAAATTCACTGAGCACTTAATGAGCTCCTACACTGTCCACATAAACTCATTTGCTTTGGGAATGAAAACAAATCAATGCCCCCTTTACGCACTGAATTTGCTTAAGCAGACATTGCAGATGATACATACATGTGGCAGATATGAGCACAAATGTTCCTGCACCCTGCACAGATAACTCTGCCACTTCCCACCCTCACCATCCAAATTCTGCCCACCTGGCCAGGAGTACTGGTCCATCTCTTTCCTCTAAGGAGCCTTTGTAGAGTAGCCAGTTTTTCCCAGGGATCTCTACCTCTGAATCCTTAAATTTTTATGAAATTAGCCTAAGTTCTCCTTTAGTTAAAGTAAAGCAGTTAATGAACTCCTTGATTACATAAAAAGACTCCTTGTCTACCAGGTGGACACTATGATGGTGCTATTGTAGTACATCTCATGCTCCTGATGACAAGAATGCATAAATGACATAAAAAGGTGAGCAAGAGGGTTAGCTGGATGGGTGGGGTCAAGTTGAATGAGGTGAGAATGACCCGGGTAATGATGACTCCTGGATTAGGACTGAGGCAAACTCTCACCCTGAATTAGTGAGAAAATGTCCTTCCCCATCACTCCATGCAGGGAACACCTTCAGCTCGGGAACCTGGGATGATGTGGCCTATGGGAGTCTCTGAGCCTTATGTTCTTTCTTCCTTGGATGTCCAATTGTGAAGGAAAAATAAACATATAAGAGCCCATAAATCCTCTTGCAAAAATAAAGGTGCCTTTTTAAGGTCCAGTATCTAATGGTTTAAGTTGAATTCCAGATTCTTGCAAAGAACTCATTAGGCTCCTTCCACTTCTTTGCTGTCTTGACCCCCCAACCCTTTCAGAGTCAGAATTGCTAGGATTTTTCTTTGCCAATGAATTTATCTAGGGGGTCTTTATGCTGATATGCACGGCATGAGAAGAAACCCAGTTGCAAATCATTTTGGACTCCGTTCTTCTTCCCCAAGTTGTTTTCTCCCACATCCATGGTTATCTGTAAAGAAAAATACTTTTCCATTCAGCTTTCACCTTTTGTGGAGGCTGCCACTTTTGTGTGACTTGTGACACTCTGGAAGTCCTGTTTTCAGAGACACCAAGACCGGTGTATTCTGTCACAGGCACAGGCTGTGCATTGGCATGGTCACCTCTCCCGGTGCACATGCTTGAGGTCCTTTGTTCTGCAAGAGATGCTTGAGGCAGCAAGACAAGTACTGCAGTGGGAGTGGCAAGAAGACCAGCTGATGGTCTCTGTGCTGTGTCATTCTAGTGAACGGACGTCAGCTCTGGACATCTTAGTGATCTGTGAAGTGAAGGAGTCGCAGGACGTCATCTAAGTCCTTTCCCTGCAGCCTCTACCTTTGTCACTACTCATCTGTTACTCTCCACTCTAACTAGTCTGGCTCTAGTCTCAAATTGTTATCAAAGGACACCCTTTGCCACTTTCTTTGTCATCTCCATCTCCTATCTTGAAGATTTTTGCAATTGCCTTCTCCATGGTCATCTCTAGCCCACCTTGAGTCTCTCCTCATTGTTTGTTTTTTTTTTCTTTTTTGGTGGAACTGAGGATTGAACTCAGGCCCTTGAGCTTGCCAGGCAAGTGCTTATTCTACTGAGCCATCTTCCCGGCCCCTCTCCTCATTTGTTTCATTCCCGCTGACTATCCACACACTCAGATTTCCTCCTGTCTTAACACCAACAAGCAAAACTGTTTGACCCTATTACTCTGTAATTCACCTGTTCCATCAAATTTCTTCATTGGCTATTCTCAAACTATCTCCAATCAGTTTCTTCCTATACACTCACTTTTAAGTCCTTGCAACCTGACATCTGCTTCTCAGTACTACACTCACCCAAGATTTTCTAGTGGTTACCTCATCATCAGGATTGCTTTTTCCAAGACCACACTATAATAGGTCCAGTTCCCCAGAAGCAGACCTTGCAATGGCGATTTATAGGAAGGGATTAAAGCAGTGCCCTTGGGGAGTAAGAGAAGCAGGACAGTGTAGGGGAAGAAGCCAAGCAAAGTCCCAAAAGGAAACTCTAAAGTATAAATTAAATTTCAGTGCTGTCCATCTGAGGCAGGAGAGCTGAGCTTTCCTATGCCTTAACTGCCCATCACAGATGAAGAGCTCAGAGGGGCCATAGAGAAGGTAAATTCCAGGCACTTCTGTCTCTTTGAACTTCCCAGCAAAGTTGCTCCAGTACTGAAGGCAATGCTCAAAGGAAGTCACAGGTGCCAGCATTTGGACCCCAAATCACATGGAGGCTAGGCACAAGGGACACTCAGAAGCAGGAAAGGAGATACAGGAGGAATTAACAAGGTGGCAGCAGGATCCGTCACATTATGCTGTTCATTCTTCGACCATTGTTCACAGCATTAAGCATGTTCCCTTTGAAATATGTCCACCTGATTTTGTGAATAAAGAGTAATCCTGTTCTTGCTGTTCTATGAACATTTCTTCCTGCTCTGTCTGTATGTTCTTCCCAGCTCTTCCCAGCTTGCCTTTATTTTTAATCATTTAATAACTCATCTACTTTTTCAGCTTTAACTACTATGCCTAAAATCACTCTGCTTCAATTTGCAACTCTGATGAAATGACTTCTTGGATGTCCACCCAGTGCTCCAAAATCCATATAACCCCAAAACCGAATTCTGTTTTTTCTGGGACTTTCTCTCTTCTTTCTGGCTTCCCAGAACGAAATTTTGAACTATAACCTAAGGAAACAATGTTCACTCAAGCCTTTTCTTGGTCGCCACGTCCAGCTAGTCCTAACTTTCTTCTCATCTTTCATTTCTTTTCCACTCCCTTACTTCACATTTTTAGTGACTGTTGGGTTAATTTTCACAGCAACATCTGACTAGACTCCCTGCCTCCCCTAGTAGGAATCATCCAAGACCTTCATATTGAGCTGAGAATGTCAGTGAATCCTTTCTGGACCTAGGCAAATGGAAGCAAATGTACCTTCTCCAAACTCTCTGTTCCCTGCTGTGGTGTCTCTAGAAGCCAATAGTTGAGATGGTCAAATGACAGTATGGGCCAGTGTCACCATGTGGAGAATGAAATGCTATCATTTTGGAGAAAAGCCTCACCCATACCAGTCTGTGCTAGAAATAGGACATGCTATAAAAAGGCTCTAGAAACAGCTTCCTATTGTTTTATTTTGCTTTTACTACAATATAACTGGAGCTGTTCTGACCCAAACAGTGTTTTTTCATTCCCTCAAAACAAAGTGTAGATTATTCAGTTTGGCACCCAAGGGTCTTCAGAATTGACTTACATTTTTCTTAGACTTTTCTCACCTTTATTTACCTACAAGTACCATCTGCCCTATGACATGATGCCCTGGTCATTGGGTCTTTATAATTATTGTCCCTTGTGTACTCCATCATCCCATGCACATAGTTCCCCTCCACATTCAGCTTACCCAACAGCTGCACTCCCTTCAAGGTCTGCAGCAAGGCTGGGTGGACTTTGACCCACAAGCAAAATCTGGCCCACCACCTGCTTTTGGGAATAAAAATTTTATTGGAAAACAAACAACTGTAATCACCAAGTTGGGTAACAGCAACTAAGATCATCTGCCCCACAATACCTAAAACCTACTATCTGGCCCTTAACAGAAAAAGTTTTCAGATCTCCTCCTGGAGTGTCATCTTTCCTCCCAGATCCTCCAACCTCTCACCAGGAGCTGCTCATAATTCTCTTTCCATCCACATCCCACAGTACCTCGCTGGCCTCCTCCAGCTCACCAAGCTACCTGCATGACCCATCATCTTCCCTAATTCAGTGTACACACCAGGAATGGCAAGGCACATGTCTTATATCCTTTTGAATACACAGAGTCCATCACCTTGCCTCATAGTAGTAAGTGTTCCATACATTATGGAAGTGACAGACTGAACTCTATAGGACTCCAATATATTCATGAGAAAGACTAGGCAAAGGAAACTCTAAGTGCTACAAGGATAAAATTATTCAAGATTTTAGTGTACACTCAGCACAACCTTTGATATAAATTAAAATTGATATTTACATGATTACTGCTGACCACTATACAATATCCAGTTTTTATAAAATGTGTTCACTTTCAAATTCATAGTTTTGTTTTTTAAGATGACCAGAGTTGTGTGTCGATTACCTGTAGAACAAAGATATGAAAGTGTCAGAATACATTCATGGTTCTAAACATGGCTTTTGTATTTCACGTTAAAATTAACAATACAATTAAACCTTGTAGCATCTGAGGAAAAAAAGCTTCAATGTGATTTCAAGAGCCAGCGTACAGGCTGTTCTCATCATCCCTACAAGCAACATTATTAAGTTTTAAAATTCTAACATATATAAACTACTCAAAGCCTTATAAAAATCTATTGTATGAATTGCTTCCATGTGTGAGAAGAGCCAGCCTGCTCTTATCTTTATTCCCCAAACCGCAAGGGGATTGTCAGGCAAGGCACCTATATCTGTGTGTCCGGCTTTGATTAATCAGGACAAGGGCCCTGACCACCCTGGTCTGAAGAACAACCAAGAGAGATTGTTTTGGCAACTAAGCTACTTCCCTCGGTAAAACATTTGGAAGATTGTGATAAAAATATTGGGCCCTGAGACAAATGCCCTTCATCCAAAACCTTATTCACTCATTGCCTGCCATACATACTTTAAAGACATGAAAGAAAGAAGCCTTGCAAGGGAGTGGCCCAACCTCAGTTTCTCCCCACAAACCTCCCTCACTGTAGAAAGGTAAGACTCAAGCTCTCAGGGGCTCATCATTTCAAGTGTGGACAACTGACACTGGTTCACACACATACTACTAAATTACCAGGATAAGAGAAGTGCAAAAAGTGAGAAGTCATGCCCAGAGACTTGTCCGGCAGTTTGACATCGGCAGCATCCTTCAAGTGCAATATTTTTGTATTTTACAAATTATTAGTATTCGCTGGGTTAGAATTTTTTATGGTCCTTTTCCACAAATAGATGGGGATGGGGCACTGCAATGGAGAGAAGAATGTATAATTCCATGCCTTCTGCATCCACACAAGACAGTGAAGATGGTTCCCAAGGGGTAGAGCTTGGACTTATTGTTTTCTGACTTCCTTTCGGTACACAGGAAGTACCTGTAATGAAAAGGTTGTCCAAATCTACACTCCCCTCACCCCATTGCCCAATTCTATTCTCCCAAGCATAAAATAAGAGAGGAAATCATGTCCTTTGTACTGGCTACTATTTTGCAAGAACAGGGACAAACAAACAAAACTAGAAAGAAAGAAAAAAAAAAAACAAGGAAGACTATAAGAGGTAATCTTTCATGGAACCCCAAACCCATTACACGTATGTTATAGGCACATGGTAGACTAATAGGGAGCCAATTGCATGCTTTTCACATAGAAGTGTCTGTCCATTTCTAGCAGAGATAACAATCTTTATCACCAGTGAGAGCTTCATCCCCTCGGTGACATAACTGATGCTTCCAACCTGTGACATTTGCAGCCTATTTGCATTCCTTCTCTAGAGTGAAACATGATCTCATGTTTTAAGAGTGGATTTTTCTCCAGGACTTTTTATCTAATTCATTCCAGGATCAAACTATTCCAAGATACCTTCATCTTTCAAGGGAAAAATAGATTTTTTAAAATGTATTAATCTACAGGCAACCTAAGAAATGATTCTAGAAAAGAGGAGCTATTAGCAGGGAAGTACCTGACTGATTAATAAAAGCTGCTTATCACAAGAAAAATGAAAACCTCGCCAGGAATTTACATGAGCCCTCAACCCAAACAGTAGAGAAATAGAGCGGATTGTTTAAACCAGAAAGTAGAAGTTAGCACCTGTTAATGACTCATTTGTTGGCTCACAAGCTGTTAACACTCAAACAAACTGGTCGTTAAATGTGGTCATTAATTATTTCAATGCAAAATTTATTAGAGCCCCCATTTGAAAATTTAATGGAAGGGCAACCCTCAATCTGTACACCTGGTATACCCCAAGGAGGCTGGGGAAGGTTTCTAGCTGCTGTCTGGATCCTTTTAAAGTAATAATAATAATAATGGCCATTCTGTCGCATCAATTACCTATTTCCCTCAGCAATCAGAATGTGAGATGAGTTCTGATTCACAGCTTGAGACCTAATAAGGACCACTTGAGCCTTCATTACGGTATAGGACCATTGCGGTTAAGTGGGTCTGATCTGCCTTCCTTACAAGCCTTCTGCAGGACTCATTATCATTAGATAGACTTTTGATTAAGCTTGGAACAGTTTTTCATCTTCCCAGCCTTTGGCAGATCATAAAAATAAGGGGAGAAAAAGACTGAGGATTTGAAGCAACACAAAGTTAGGAAACGGGGGTGAGTACTCAATACTGAAGAGGAGTTGTGGGTGGCATTATTAGCTGCAGGCTGTCCCCCGTATGACAAAAAGATGGCCACCTAGAACCTTAAAAATTAGATGTTCTTGAATAATCTTTTCCAGTGCAATCGCTAAACCCATCTTTATTGGTGAAGTATAAAGCCATTAGGAATAAAAACTAAATCTCAGGAGCCTCAACTAACACAGTTAACAATGTGTGTTTCTTATTGAGGAGAAATAGCCAGAAGAACACTACATGCAACCCAGAGGGCGATAGAAAAGATGTAAAAATGTGCATCTCTTTTTTTCTTATATCCCTGCACTATTATGAGACTAGGGTTGCCAGATATAGTAAACAAAAAAATAGGACCTCAGTTAAATTTATATTTCAGAAAAACAATGAATACTTTAGCAAAAGCATATCCCATGTGCTATTAGTTGTTCTAAAAAGTATACATTGTTCACTTGAAATTCAAATTGAGCTGGGTATCCTGTATTCTGTCTAGCAGCCCTATATAGAATGCTTAACTGTTGGAGAAAAGAAACTCTATGGGTTAGAAGCTCTGCAAACGGGTGATTCATCCGAGTCATCCAGTCGAGAGTAAGGATTACCAGATTCCACCCCCTGAAGGGTATGACCAGGAAACTTTTAAAGTTTTGTTAAAGAGTTGGAAGATGATGATGCTACTGGTGATGAGGATCCAATTATTGGGACTGAAGGGGGCAGGATTGTTCTAAAATATGTCTGTGTGACATCTAAAACTAAAAGGAAAGTGAAGAGATAATTGTGCAAGAAAACTGACCATGGCTGGTCTCACAAGACTTGCAAAAGTCTTTATTCACTTTCCGTCGAGTTCTGAGCTCCCACTGTGAATGGGGAGACACTGGCTTGCACCTCTTGAGAAGTCAAAATCCATTAGCAAGAGAATTTGTGGAGTATCTTCCAGCTGTTGGGTACCACACCACTGCTCTCTATATCTCACTTAATCCTTGAAGCAGCCTGTCTGGGTAGGTAATCTTCTCCCACTTTCCCAGATGAAATTCCTGAGACTACAGAAGCTTAACCTTAACTAAAACAATGGCATTGGCCAGCGAGTGCCAAAAGACACATGCACACCCACATCGCTCGGCTCCAAGCATTTGGTGTTTGCATTAAAATACCATATCCAGTAAGTACCATGTAAGTGGAACAAATTAAGTGCACAACCGAGTTCAAGTATTACTATAGGCATCTAAGTTAGATAGAAATAATATACAGAGAGGGACTGGACTCTCAAAGAAGTCAGCAGAAAAGATAAAGACATCAGAATTGTGACTGGAGGTGCATTTGAAGAAAGCTAGGCCTCAAAATAAAGAGGCAAAAGCCAGGCCTACATGCCTCCCTAAGGAATAAGAAGCAACTTGGAATTATACTACAATTAGCACCACCTGGTCCAGGAACTCGAGATAGCTATCGTCACCTGGGTGGGTGACTCACTTCCCGCGGACAACCATCCCTTCCCAAAAATGCCTTTGTTCTTTCCATGTACCCATGCTACTTGACCTGCTTCCTTATTGGGCAAAAATATTAGCTAAGCAGCTACACTTGTAATACTATAGGTTGATAGTAGTTTGACTCACATTGTACCCACGGTGTGACTTTGCTGTATAAATTATCCCTGAAAAAAGTCTTAGTAGCAACCCATTTCCAGAATCCTCCTGTTTCTCAGGAACTATTCCTGGTCCTTAATAAATCTTTCCTACTCTTAACCTCCATTGCCCTTTGAAACTCATTCTTCGATTTCCGGGGACACAAACTGGACATCTCTGACATCTAGCAGGTTAGGACTTCTATTTTCCCCTATACATCATTATCACTCTGGCTACTTCCCAGCAATGAACTCTGGGAAAATTACTTAACTTCTAAGTTTCTAAAGTTGTTGCTGCTTTACAACTATCATAATTTCCACTCGCAAATAACCAGGAAAAAAAAATCTTCAAGCAGGAATGGAGGAAAAAAAGAAAAAGGAGAAGCAAGAAGAAGAGGAAGAGAAGGATGACAAGGAGGAAAAGGGGAACAAGAATAATAAGAGTAAGAAGAAAGCTTACATTATTAAAAAGCAAAAGACCAAGTCAAGACAAAATATCAGGGGAAAAAGTCATTCTTTGCAAACTAAGCTGAAGGGTGCGGGTTCCAGTCCAAGGCTGAACATGCGTGTCCCTTATGGAACTGTGAGCAGTAGAATCCCTGGTTAATCCTGCATTCTAGGATGCAGCCCAGCAGTAAGGGCTGTCTGCATCTAGAATCCAAAGGTACACCCAAAAACTCCAGCGACTTAGAAGAAACAGTGACCATTTCTAGGAATTAGACACATAAGCACTTAGATTTTATGAGGCTGGACATATCAGACTTAAGGTTTATGGACTCTAGATAAACACTTCCTAAAGTCAAACTAGCCCTCATGTCCAATATTTCTAGCCTAGCAATGATTTCTCTTGTCTTTAAAATGGTACTTCAGAAATAAAAAAGGCTCACAGGGTGCCTCTAAAATTTAATGGGAAAAAAGCAACACCTAGACATATCCTTGTGACTTTTTTCAATTTCAAGGATAAAGAAAAAATTTTGAAAATAGACAGAAAAAGAGAGTTACCTCTAGAGGGGCAAAACTCAGGCTGACCTCAGATTTTTCTTTTGCAATTCTAAATGTAGAAGACAATGGAGCAGTATCTAGACTTTGAAGGAAAAATAGTTTTGAACCAAGAATTATATACTGACAAGTTATTATTTCTGTATGAAGGCAACTGGAAGACATTCTCAGATATTCAGGAGTTAAGTATATGAACCAAGAAACTCTGAAAAATTTGCTGAGTCAGTGGAGAATGTGAATTAAAAATAAATAACGAGTAGGAAAGTAATCATGAAATATTTCATAAGCATCAAAACTAGCTACAAATCATGAATTTTACAATTGTTACACATAAGATAATAAAATTAAATGCAGAAATGAATTTGTAAATTATATCTAAAATATTTGGTTTATGTACTTTGAAATTGTTGAAGAACATGTCAAGCATTCAGGGTAAAATGCTTTTTTATTTTTTTCAAAAAAATTCAACAGAAACTAAACACCAATGAACATGAGTAAACCTGATCTGCATGTAACAATGAAAAAAAAATAAAGTGATACTTCAGTGGTTTCTCTGAGCATTAAATAAAATAATATGTTTCAAAACGCTGTTTGCAATATCCAACTTAGAGTTAGAGTACAACAGTGCTGGCTGTAATTATTGCAAGTACTCTCCTACCTAGCCATGGGCCCTCAGAAGTGGGAACACCAATGTTCTTTGCATGATGCCTTGCTAAGAATGAGCACCAGGTACTTATGCGTGAATGGATACAAGGATGGATGGAAAGATGGATGGATAGACGGATGGATGGATGGATGGATGGATGGATGGATGGATGGACAGATGGATGGAAAGATGGATGGACAGACAGATGAATGATGGAAAGATGGACGGACGGATGGATGGAAATATGGATGGACAGATGGAAAGATGGATGGACGAATGGATGAATGGACGGATGGATGGATGGACGAATGGATGGATGGAATGAATAAGTGGATGGTTAACTATACAAGTGGATGGATAGTTAAAGGAATAGGTGAATTCAGGGATGACTCTTTCAAGAATAGTGAGAATTTTCATGGAGAAAATGAAAATCATGCTAAGCTGGTAAAGGAAAAGTAGGTGACAATTTCATAGCTCAGTGCTTGCATAATGCTTTCATTCTTCCTTTTCTTTTTTCTACAGGTGATTTATAGAACACCAGAATTTTGGAAATACATTTTATAAGGTATAATCAGTATAATGCTAGGCACACAGTAAATGCCTAATATGAATTCATTTAAAACTATTAATATTTTTTTTTCTCCTTCAGATAAAGTTTGGTATATCTTACAACATATTTATGTCCATAATATTCTTTGAGATAAAATCATTTCAAAGCAAAGGCCAGAAGACAACGTTATAGCTGGTATTTTTATTCTGTTTCCATGTTGCCTGAGTTTTAACAGTCTATATGACTGCCAATATGACTTCATTTAAAATAGAATCATTGGGATAATAAAATTTGAAAAGTACATTTCCCCCTGCTCCAGTCTAGGACAGCTCAGTGAGGAGAGACAGAAAGGGGAACACATAGTAATAGAGACAAAAGATCTAAGTAGGAGAAAAGCTAGATTATATATCAAGGACCAATAGAGAGCACAAAAGAAGAGCCTGGCAGAATTAAAATAATCAGGAACTAAGAGGAAGAACTAAAAATTCAGAAAAAGTAAAAAGTATTTCATTAATAATCATTCCAGTGACCATAGAGGGTGGACAACCTTCCAAGAGAAAGGACAGGAAGAAATAAAAATAAAGTGAGTGGCTGCACATTCCTCTCTCCAACTCCAGCAGTGACTACAGACATAAGTTCTTGACCTTGCCCATGAAAAGGGCTACCAAAGGCACAAAGAGAAGGCTGACCAGGCCCCAGAAGAGGGAAATGTGAAGGGGAGCTACCTTCACCCACACTCAAGGACAGCACCAGCATGCTAGGGCCTTTTTGTATATCAATCTATGTGGCTTCCTACAGAAAGTGATTTAGAGGGCCCAGGTCCAGCATTCTTTTTTTTTTTTTTTAATTGAGAAACAAATATCAAAGACATAGTTTCACAATTAATTAATAGGACAGTTTCAATAAGTAATACATTGTACATTGTTATCTTTTT
>NDGN011413046.1:0-11373 GCA_002564285.1 Tympanoctomys barrerae
TTTTTTCTTTTTTCTTTTTTTCAGTGCTAGGGATTGAACTAGGGACCTTGTGCTTTCCAGGCAGGTGCTTATGCTACTCAGCTATCTCCCCAGCCTATATTCTCTTAAGGTCAGCTTTTAAAAAAGTGTTATTTTCAGTTCCAGAGATTTTAGAATATGAGGAAAATTAAGGTGCTTCCACAAAGCACAAAGATCTCACATTTCTACTCCAACCTTTTATATTGATGAGAGTCAACATTTTCCCATACTGCCTTGCCATCTTCATCTTATATCAAAAAATAAGAATCCCATAGCAGATTTGAGGTACAAATGCTACCTCATCTGCTTGACTCATTTGCCAGCTAAACAGTTGTCCTATGTATTTTTCGTATAGATTCAAAAATATGTCTAAGGAAAAAATTCTAATTTATTAATTTGTATAGTTCATGTGGGTTACTGCTAAGTAGTGAAACTGAATAATAAGTCCACTGAGGATAAGAGTTACTATAAACTAATAAGGATAAATAATTTGTTGACTGAGCCAGGATGAAAGAAGCAGAAAAAAAGAGTATTTTAGAATTTGTGCAAATTTAGAAGGAAGGGAACAAATGTTAAAAATAACTGACAAGGATATCATCACTTGTTTTCCAGTTGCCATTTTTCAAGACAATTATCTTCTTCACCCCAGGCAAGGAGAGGGTCCATGACCTTGCTGGGTCTTGTCATAGCTACATGTCTATTACATGGAGAAGTAGACATTGAATATAATGAGAATATTGCTCGAGATTAGCATGCAGAGTAGAAAACGGAGTCTCTCTTCCCTTTGAAATGTGAGACTGATCAATATAGGGTTGGAGCTTCTGTTACCATGTGTTTTGCCTTTTGGAAAGCAGAAGGTCAGAGACGCACATGGCAGGGTGGGGGCATACACTGAGCACGAGCCTCTAGCTTTGGCTGTGTGTGTAGACAGCTCTACTCTGACTTTCCAGTTATATGTGCCAGTAAATTTCCTTCTGGCCAGAGCATGTTTGAACTAGGAGTTTGTTACCTGATACTGAAAAAGTCTGACCAATGCAAAGTCTGTCTGACCTGGGAAAAGCGGCTACAGCGTAGAAAAAAACTGGTGAGGCAGCTCCCAAAGGTTTAGCTGCTTTGTGTTAGAGGGGAAGATCATCTCGTCCTCCCTCCTTTCAAGTCAGGATTTATAGCTGATGTTGCCTTTTTATAGGGAATGACATGCACCCCTTTTTTTTCGGGKGGGGGGGTACCAGGGATTGAACTCAGGACCCTGTGTTTGCCAGACAAGCACTTATTCTACTGAGCTATCTCTCGGGGCCCAACACACACCCTTTCAAAACAGGGCTGGGTGCTTCGCAGGCGCAAGGACCCAGGTTTGAACCCTGGAACCTTGGGCATGCCGTGCTGACTCTCCAACCAGCCGTGGTGGTGCACACCTATAATTCCAGCACTGGGGAGGTTGAGAGAGGAAGATCACTGAGCTTGAGCTGTATAGTGAAAGCCTACACCAAATAAATAATTAACAGTGAGGCTAGGTTACGTGGATCAGCATCCATAGAAAAGACGTAGAATATGGTTTTATTTTAGAAAATTGTGAATTCATTTTAGCTGTTTGATTTTCATTGGCAAGAATATGTATTTTTAACATAGCTTGACCTTCCTAGCTGAATATATGGTTAACTAAAATTTTTCGTAGTTTAGCAAGCTTTAGCATGACTATATGGCCATTTAATACTTACATACTATGGTGAAGTAGACTCTTGAAAGAAAACTCTGACTGGGGTGGGGGTCTTTCCTATCTCCTTAGAAACATTTTTCTTTCTCATAAAAACTAAAGGCACTGAAAAATGGTGACTGTTGTCACAGAGGCATTCTAGGGCCTGACAAAGTTACACGTCTGAAAAAATATGAAGATATTTGTGTTAATTATTTTCTTGTTGCTGATATGCAATACCTGACACCCACAAATTAATGGAGAAAAGGTTCATTTTGGCTCACAGTTTGTGAAGTTTCAGTCCATCGTGGGCTGGTAGCAAGTCAGGCTGTATAGGAGAGGGCGCTGGCAGAGGAGAGACAACTCATGGCTTAGTGGGGTGTGGGAGGCAGAGAGAGGGAGGTTTATTTAGCTCAGGATTTGTAGAGGTTTCAGTCCATAATCAGCTGGCTCCAAGGCAGAGTGGTGGAACAGTTTATAGCAGGGCAGTAAGGAACCATAAGAGCATCTTTCTTCCCCTTCATCTTATGCAGGCTATTCAAGGGGGGTGACACTCACACTCTTAATACTAGTGCCCTTGAGCCTTGCACCATGAATCAAGTCCACACACTCTAGATCCAGCCATCTCTTAAAAAGCTAACTGCATGAGTTTGGGGGGGCATCTAGATAGGAGCTGTAACAGCCGTTAGTTCTAGCTCTACTGTATGTGCAAAGCAGAGGTAAGATACACAGCTGAGGAAGAGAAGGAGGAAGAAGACGTAAGTGCAAGCTTGGAAATTAGGCTCTGCCAATAGTCGCGCATGCTCAGAGGTTAGTGCTTTATCTGATCTCTGCCACAGTGAAGATTCTTTTCCAAGATGGGCTTTTCTTTCAGTTTATCTATTTTATTTTGCTTTTCAGGTGGACAAAAAAATCGTAAGAACTGAGATAGGAGTTCTTCTTCGCCTTTCACATCCAAACATTGTAAGTAGTTTTTTGTTGTTGTTGTTTGTTTGTTTATTTTTACCTACTATTTTAAATACTTTCCAAAGCCATGGAATGAGAAAGTTGTCCTTTGCTGTCTGCAGGGAGAAGAAAATTCTCCCACTTTAGGAGTCAGTATAGCCTTGTTCTTGTCCCCAACTCATCACATTTTCAAAAATGTGGCTGCAAAAATTTACATATCTATTTAGTCCATTCCAAAATGGATGGATTGGCCATGTATACCACCTTAATTTTGATGCATGAAAGGATGAGAAGGGGAGAATTTTATTTCATTATAATAAACTACTGGCTTTCTTCCTGTTTTATGTGTTTATCTTATTAATATGCCACTGCAGAAAAAGCCAGTGAAGAAAACACATTGCTCTCCAAAGTGATTTCAGTCTCCTTGGAGAGAGTATCTGCTTCAGAAACAAAGTGAGGATGCAAACAAAATGGTACACTTGAAGGGGCAAAGAAAACCTCCCCAGGAGCCCCGCTTAGGCGATGTCCGGCCAAATCCTCGAAGGGAAATGTCAGTGGAAAGCTCTCTGGAACCAATGAAGTGCAGAACAGCAAAGTCATTTTCCAAACCATGCCTTGTTTTTATGAATTGAGGCATCTACTTACAAAAAAGTTTACTTCTCTGAGAAAGCTGTAGTGTCTGAGGGAGTGATCTGCAATGCTTAGGCTTAAGGCAACGTACTTAAAACAATATATACATTGGGGATATATTTAGCTATAAATAGCAAGTATTCTTCTTAAAAGGCACTCGAAGCTGCCAGCTCCTCGCATTGATTCAGTTTCTCAGTATCACCACCCGGGACCCAGACACTGCTCGTCCTGCATTCTGCTGTCCACAGTGTATTGATTTCCCCTCATGCTTTTCCTTCATGGCTCCAAAATGGCTGCTCCATGGTGTTCAAGCGTTCAGTTTGTGTTCAAGTAAGATGACTGGAAGGGTCTCCGCAGCAGAGGCAGGTGAGAAGGGAAAATTTCCTCAGAAACTGTAGTGACTGAATTGTCTTCAAGTTGTATTAGCCAGGCTGATAGCATGGGAAACAGGCCATAAATGGTTTGGATCAATCCTGATCCACAGTGCAGGGTGAGGTGCTTTACTTCCCTGACCAAAGTCAGCGTTCTGTGTACAGTAGAGAGAAAGGCCTGGATGGGCAACTAACAAAATTTATCATGCTCAGTCATTATTTTATGTTATCTATCTCTTTTCCAAAGAGAAGTCATGTGGAATTTTCCTCAAGTGTATGTAAATCCTGGTCACTAGAGTCCCACACCTAGAGGGAAAATTATATCAAATTGTTTGAAATATCCCAAATTTGAGTGTGATGAAAAGCCCCCCCCCCATTGCTTTCCAAGAAGCCTTTCACCCACCAGCCATGTTTGAGCACCTGAGGACATCCTTTCCTTGCTGCATGCATGGATTCAGACCTTTGTTACCAAGAGAAAGGGGCATTTTCCTACAGTGATGCTTTCAAAGATTTTAGGAACCTGGAATTTTTAAATTGTAGACTAATCCAGAAACTGGAAGATTATGGAAAACTTCAGAAAGTGCTTCTAGAGTAGTTATCAAAAGGAAAAAAATGTTAAAATTCAATAAAACCTTTGAAAAGGATGAACGAATGGATACAATCCACAACCTAGAAAGGGAATGGCAGCTGTGTCCTTGATCTTAGAAAGAGGTGCTGTTATTAAAAATCATTGACTGTATTGGTATTACAGTGTCATTTTAGCCCCAATTTCAGATACTTTCAAGAGAAATGAAAATAAAGAATTTGTAATGTTCTTTTTATGCTTTTCTTTCCCCTAGATAAAACTTAAGGAAATATTTGAAACCCCTACAGATATCAGTCTGGTCCTAGAACTCGTCACAGGAGGAGAGCTGTTTGACAGGTAAGTTGAACCTGGCCATCTAACCACAGAAATGTTTGCTGTGGGACAACAAAAAAGATCAAAGACAAAACTACCCTGAAATTTTTCATAATGAAAGATCATGCTAGTACATAGCTTTTTTAAAGTAAATCTCTCAAGAATGATCTTGAAGGCTGGGTGTGGTGGCGCACACCTGTAATCCCAGCACTTGGAAGGCTGAGGCAGGAGTGTCACCATGAGTTTGAGCCCAGCCTGGGCTACATAGTGAGTTCAAGGATAGCCTGAAATAGATAGCAAGACCCTATCTAAATTTTAAAAAAGAAAGAAATGTTGAAGAAAGGCATATAGTATTCAACAAAATATGATGACTTGGGCTATGTATAAGTAAAATAGAAACAATGTTCTTTTTACCTTTGTAAATGTTTATTTACCTAATAAAAGTATAATTTTAAAATTATACTAAATTTAAATTACATAGTAATGTATATGTAAATATCAGAAAATATTTGAGAAAAATTAAGGAAATTTGAGCATTTACTATAATTGTTTTCTTTACTATAATCCAAAAACATAAAAATCAATTCTCTTCAAATGATTATTTTTAAACCTATTTTCTTTAATAGTCCACTTTAAAAGTCTTCTTTCAGAGTAAAAGGTGTTCTCTTTTGCTTATTTTCACCGAGTTTGGTTGTCTGTGACTAATGCATCACTCAGGACAGCAGTGTGAGAACGGGGAAAGGGAGGAAGCCTTGAAAGCTGGCAGGAGGCTGC
Organism: Tympanoctomys barrerae; assembly: GCA_002564285.1. Lineage (NCBI taxonomy): Eukaryota > Metazoa > Chordata > Mammalia > Rodentia > Octodontidae > Tympanoctomys > Tympanoctomys barrerae. The sequence continues at coordinate 5,330 of NDGN011413046.1, forward strand.
AAGCATCGGGCCCTGTGGGGCCGATCCTCACGCAGTGCTGTGATTCTCCTCACACCCACCTCTGCTCCAAAGACTGTTCGCTTGCCCTCATGGGCTCGTGGCAGCCCTTTTGATGTACTCACTGGCATAATCAACCAAGAGTGGACCTGGATGAAGAGAAAGAGACCAAATATGTGTTAGAAAGAGCCAGAAGCTATGAACTGATCTCAAGATCTTGGTTAAGGATTGGGATGGGTGCAGAATTGGGCTGTGGTATAAGGGGAAGATACAACAGAGAGACTAGGGGCCATGGTCAGAGCAAGCTCTCCATGCCCCTTTGCTGAATGAATGAATGAATGAATGAATGAATGAATGAATGAGCTGCTAAAAGAGTACATTCTGAGGAGGAGATCTAAAGGTGTTTGGTGTTGATTTGGGAGAGAAACACCTCTTCCTTCCTACTGTGGTCTGAATATTTACATTGCCCCAAATGTATAAACTGAAATAATCACCTACAAGACAGTGATACTTGGGGTGAAAAAATTTATGTGGTAATTAGGTTAAAAGGACGGTGCTCATGTAATGAGATTCATGCCCTTATAGAACAAGCCCCGGAGAGACTCCATTTCCTTTCTTTCATGTGAGAGACACAGTAGAAAGTCTCTGTTCATGATGAAACCAGCCCTTTGTCAGACACCAGATCTGCTGACGCCATGTCCACAAGCTTCCCAAACTCCAGAAGAATGACAAATAAATGTTTGTTGTGTATAAGCCACCCAGTTAATGAGTGACACATTGTTATAGATACCCAAGGAACTAAGACACTGTTTTTTTCCCTAGTTGAATCTGTTGCCTGGCCCAACACTTGGAAACATACTTGTATTGCTCTGAAAAGGTTTTGTGTTCTTTCAACATTTCCTAGAAGATTTGAACCTTTAGGTGGGAAGGAAGAAAATAGATGAGCTTAATTGGAATTATACATGTATCTTTTTCATGCTCAGTTGTGTGTGTGTGTGTGTGTGTGTGTGTGTATAAGAGAGACAGAGGGAGGGAGAGAGGGAGGGAGAAAGATAGACAGAGACAGACATAGACAGAAAGAGAGAGAGAGAGAGAGAGAGAGAGAGAGAGAGAGAATGAATTATTGCAGTAATTCCATCAAGTAGATCCACCAATGAAGTCACAGCCCACATGATATAGTTACTTCCAGAAGTCCTGAATCAGAACTTATGAGTCCTTTTGATTCCCCCAAAATTGATTTTAAAATTGTAACATTTGCACTATTTTTATATTTGAAGGACAATGATCCAAATAAAGGAAGTGAGCATCAGTTGTCTGACAGACTCACAGTTCTGAATTTTGATTCTACCACTCAAAGATGAATAGCTAACCTAGAATGATTTATTTAACTTCTCTGAACCTCAGAACAAAACTGAAGCTGTTCTCTGCTGCTAAGAACATTCAGACAATTTGGAGCAACTACAAGATCGTTTTGTTTCGAAGACCATCATGTTCCCTCATGCTTCACAAAGCTCCTCTCAACTAGCTTATTTGGGTATTGCCAGAATTTTCCTATAATGGTTCCTTCTTTATCATTTGTTTCTTTTTTTATGGCCATGCTCATAACTTAAGTACACTAATAAAGTTAGTTTCTTGTCAGACGCTGTTGGTGTTGGACCTAGGAGGTCTCTCTAAGGAGACCTTACATATTTCCCTGGTAATTTTGATCTGTTAGAGGTAAATCTCGTGTTCTTTAATTATAAATAATTGCTGACATGAATCTACTATCTATCAACAGCACTTTCTATTTGCCTACCTACTTCTATTTGTTTGATTATGCTTGGAATCAAGAGTGTCTACTTTCCTTCTTCTCAAGCTTTCTTGCATAAAAAACTTTGAAAATTTAATTTGAATATTTAATTCGGCTTCTAAAACATTTAAAAAACTAAATGGCATTGATTAATTTCATTACAGAGATTAAATAGCTGGAGTTTTTATATTTAACAGAAAATATCAAGTTGGCAGACAGCCTGTAAAACACATAGCCGCTTTACAAATTCTTACCAATTTTTTTAATATATATATTTGGTGCAGGGTCTCACTGTGCAACTTGGATTCATAGTGATCCTACTGTTTTCAGCCTCCCTAGTGCCAGGATTACAGGCATGTGCCACCATGCACAGACTCAGTGGCTGGCTTGGAGGCTGGGCCAGCATGGCATGTGATGCCGGGGATTGAACCCTAGTCCCTAAGTTTGCCTAAGCAGGTGCTTAGTCCACTGAGCTATATTGCCGGCCCTCTCAGTGGTTCTAGAAGGTAAACTTTCCTCTCAATATTATTTACATCATTGACATAACTGAGATGTACTTGATTTCTCTATTAAGTTAATTAATCTATAGTTACCTTAAAGTTGCATGAAGCTGAAAACATATCCTGCATTATTATCCAGTCTGTTGGACTTTGTTTTTTTCCTGTGACTTAAAGATCCTAATTCATAGACTCTCTTTCTGTATTTAGGCCAAACTAAAATTTATTTAGTTGTCACAATAAGAATTCATTCCTGGCCTAATGAGTACTATAATAGTACCTAATGAATGGATTGATGAAACAAGTGATGAAGAAATAATGATGTTAATCAAGTACAGTAAAAATGGTTGTATTTCATTAGCAAAAGATTTATTGCCTGATGCTTATGAAAAATTAAACAGCTAAAAATCCAAGTGGAATCTGCTCTTTTACACAGAATTTAAATAGTAAATTATATTTATTTTATTTTTTAATCTAATTTAGTACAGGGTCTACAGGGTCTCCCTATGTAGATCAGACTCATAAAGATTCTTGTTTTCAACCTCCCAAACACTGTGATTGCAGGCGTGTGCCACCACACTCAATCTCAATCGGTGTCTCAGCGCACCCCAGGGGCAGGGCCGGCATGGCAGGCCTGGCATTGAACCCTGGTCCCTGTGCTCTGTCTAACCAGGTGCTTTAGTCTGCTGAGCTATCTGGCCAGCCCTTAAATAGTAAATTATACAGGAGAAATTATTAAAAATTTTGGAATGCAACTAGTGCTTTTTGTATCCAAGAAAAATATATACATGCATGTGTGTGTGCATATACATACATATATTTGTGTGTGTGTGTGTGTGTGTGTACACATGCACGGTTATGACATGGGAATAAGAAAGCTCCCAAAGTTTTTTCTTCCATCCTTCTCACTATGATTGCAATTCTTAACTCAATATGCTCATAATTCTTAAAACGCCAATATCATTTTCTTTGAAATTTTTAATTGGATATGACCTGACATTATTTGCTTTAAGACTCCATTGTTATCCATGTTTTTGTTTTTTATAAAATAATTGTATTTTACTGCAATTAATTCAGCAGTATACCTAATCTGCTAATTAAGTCAAAATATTTTGTCCTGATTTTTGCCAGTTTGTGAATATTTTGTAAATTCTTTGTCTTGGCTTTTCTGCTTTCTTCTAATTGTTTTTGCTTTCCAGTGACAAAAATTACATTTAAATTAGGTTATAATTTGAAGCTCTGAAAGTTACTTCTTTTTAAAAGGGCATGTTTCCTTTTGCCCTGACAGCCTTTCAGGTAATCAGGTATTGGGCTGATTCAAAGCTGGGCCTTCGAAGGGCTTATCTGTTTCATGCCAACTCCTGCTTACAAGTTTTGTTCTTTAAGGGTCTTAACTTTAATCTGGGGGATTTCACCACAGCTCCCTTCCTCTCTGTGAGATGTCCAGTAGCTCTGGTCAGTCCTCAGCCAGTCAACTGCTGCACAGCCATGCTGTGCTGAGTTTTCTCCTTTCTCTAAAGCCTGTAACTTTCTGATGCTTACAAGTAGATGCTTTTAAATATTTTATGTAGTTCTCACTGTTCTTGCCTAGAGCCTTGTCTAATAGCTATCGCTGAGAGCAAAAGTTCACATGAGGTTTAAAAAGTCTTTCATAGATACTGATATGTTTTCTTCTTTTAAAAAGCCCTCCCTCTTTGGGAAAGCTACAGAGAAAGTGGCTTCGGCACTACGCAGAGTATGGAAACTGAAAATTGGTTGTTAAATCCAGTCAGGCTCTTCCACATGATGTCAGAGGGAATAAACTATTGCTTATTTTATTTGCGAAGAATCCAAGATGTCATTAGTTCTGTGCAGAGCACTGTTTATTCACTCAGGAACTCTTCAAATTTTGGAAGGTACTATTATGCATGTTTTGCCAGGAGCATGAGTTAAAGAAGATATGGACAAGTGTAAAATCAAGCTTTAAACTGCTATCTGCAGGATTCCAAAGTAGGTTGTGTTCTGTTTTTCTTTGGTTCTGCACTCTCCAAAACATAAAGTGATCTTTTCTAAGCTATAAATTGTCAGTATCCAAAAGAAGCAGTGGTTATGTCTGAGGACTAGGTAGTCAGCCTGTTAAATCTCTGACCACACCCTTGTTTATCCATCCCACCTGCCACTCTGCTTCAGCGTTTCAGGGCTTCTAACTCATGATGAAAACAAAGTGAATGTTCAGGACATATGCCATCAAAAGAAGCTTCCAGAAATGAGATTTAAACTCTACATTGTCCCCATCTTCCTAGACTTGTATCATGGCTAATACTAGGGTTAACCAAACTCAAGACAATTTTGAACTATTTTGTTGAAAATCAATTATTAATTTAATTGTCTTAAGTTAAGTTCTGCAGTGTAGATTATCTATAAAAGATGGTAGTCAATATAAAATGAACCATATTTGAGTATGTATTGTACAGCACTTTACTGTCATGATTTCATATATTCCTCCCAGCAACACATATACAAAATATGCTTTCATATATACATTTTATAGATGAGATAACTGGGATCGGAGAAGTCCATTAACTTCCTTTATGTCACTGCTTGTATCTAATAATAATAATCATCATTAAATAAGAGTAAAATAAGTGCATCACATCCCAAAACATGTGATTTGTCTTATGTCATGCTCCTTCTATGTAAGCAAGTGTCAGTTTTCTTACAGGGATATGGCCCAGTAGAGTAAGTGCTTCCCTGGCAAGCTCAAGTATCTGAGTTCAATCCCTGGTTCCACCAAAAAAAAAAAAAAGAAAAAAAAGAAAGAAAACCTCAGGACTGGAGATTTAACTCAGCAGTAGAGTAAGTAGCCTAGCATATGAAAAGCCCCATATTCATTGCCCTGGACTATAAGGAATGAATGAATGAACAAATCAATCAGTCAATAAGACTTTGGGTTATTAATTTAATATTTTGTCCTTCTCACGTGTTGGGTTAATTTTACATTGATACAGTTGTTTTTCAACTATGCATGTTTTAAATACATCTATTTGTGTAGTTTTAGCTGGCTGTGTGAAGAAAACAAATAAGATTCCAAAGAACCAAAGTAGTAGACTAGGTGAAACAGTTCTGAAAAAGAAGTACAAAGTTGAAGGGCTACTGTGGGAGCTGAGCTATAATACCACCTGGCTCATAAACTAATATGTGAACCTTCTAGAAATGCTGAGAAAAGATCTGAGGCTCCTGGGCTGAAGATGAAGGACTCAGTTTCTCATAGCCCAGCAAACATTGCAGGAATTATTTGTGTCAGTTTCCCTTGCCCTTTGGGCTCCCTGAGGACAGGCAGAAGCCCAGACAGATGCCTGCATGTATCATGAGCAGTAAAAGAGAAGGGATAAAGCAAGAAATGTAACTTTTGTCTCTGATAAGGTCAGTCAAGTCCCCTCAGGATTTATCCTGTAACCCTGTAACGCAGTTTGTAGCTCCCTTGTCAGTGTCAGCCATGTGGATGAGTCATGGCCATTGCTTGACCAATTTGCTGTCTGTGAAAGCTTAAGAGAAAGTTTTCTCTCCATGTTACCTTTCTTAGGCACACTCTATGTCATCAATCATGTTGCTCTGTGGTCCCATAATCTCCTTGATCAGAAAATTTGGGGCACAACTGAATTACATGATGTTACAGTACGGGTTCTCCTATGTCCTCAATCTTCACTGACCTTGAAAGACTAGAGCCAAAATGTTGGCTGACCTTGCAGCCCTTCCTTTTCTCCAATTTTTGATCTGCTAAC
>NDGN011413066.1:0-11311 GCA_002564285.1 Tympanoctomys barrerae
AAGCGCAAGGGTCTGAGTTCAATCCCCAGTTCTGCAAAAATAAAATAAAATAAAGAATTTTCATAAAGTTTAACCTATCAGTTTTTTCTTCATGAATAATGCTTTTGGCATTGTGTCTAAAGCTCATCCCCATAGTCATGAAGATGTTCTCCTATATTGTCTTCTAGGTGTTTTCCAGAGAGGTTTTTGCCTATGGACTTCCAGTTCTTTATCCCCTCTGTTGAAAACACTGTCTTTAACATTGGATTGCATTCGCTCTTTTGTGAAAGATTGGCTGTGCACTTTACTTCTGTGGTCTATGCTTTATCTCACTTAGCTTTTCTATTCTCTTGTCAACACCACACTGCCTTTATTATTACAGTTTCATGGTACATCTTCAAGTCACGTAATGTCAATTGACTAACTTTCATCTACTTCATTATTATATTTTTGGGTTCTTGCTTTTTGACATACTTATCAAGGAAGTTTTATGTAAATTCAGGCTATAACCTAAAGACTTTAAAGATGACTCAGGAATAAGAAAACATATATTTTTTACATTTGCATTTAAAAGAATATTGTTGTGATCTTTTAAAAACTTAAAATGAGATATTTGCGATAAGCTCAAATTCCCTTCTCCATAGACCTGTCTTCTGAGCCACATTGCTAAGGAAAGATGAATTTTTCTTTCTGCTATTTTAAGGACCAACTTTTCAGAGCTTGACAGAGAAAGTCAAAATTAACTTCAAACTATCATATTACACAATGTATGGTGGGCCCTATCATGAATACTACATTTTTTTTCTTGAATTCTATGAAAAATGGCACACTCCAAAAGCTACTAACTAGTAATGGAATTAGGATTTTATTTCTCCTACAAATTAGGTAGAGGAAATTTGAGGTTCACCTTCTTCCATAGTTGAAGCTCATTGAGATCTTCTTCGCTTGAACCTGTAAATTTCCAGAAGAAACTTAAGCTCTACTGCGGATTCATATCAATTGAGTAAGACTGAGGAACCTGCATACATGGATGACAAAAACAGGCTCAAATTCCCAAAAGAGGTAAGCACCTCATGGACTCACAGTTTGTTCTTGAAAGCCTTGAATTTTCTCTTAAGAGTTTTGTCTGCAATCTTACTAACCTGACTCAGTTCACAGAATTATTCCCACACTTTTTCTTGGGGGGTTCCCCTGGAAGTTTTATCTTCTTTTTAAATATTTCTATGAGAATCTTTGTATTAACAGGTAGGCTCCAAATTGTTTATATTTCTCTTCCTTTTATGCCTGTGTAAACAGTGCTGAATGCTACACTTCATAAGGCAGGAGATGTTCATCTTGGCTTATGTTTACAGCTTACTGTCAACTGGTTCAAGAGAGCAGTGGTGCAGTGACATGGTCAGGCAGGGACCGCTGCTAATGCCACAGCATCCAGGAAGCAGAAAGTAAAGAGGCAAGGAAGATGTGCCCTTCTGGTCATGTCTCCAGTGACCAGACCCTTTGACTACACCCCACCTATGAACAATACATTCAGTGCTTAGCTAACCAATATACAGATCCACCAATGAAGACAGCATCCCGTGGTCCAGTCACTCTCCAAAAACCTACCTCTGAATGCATGAGCTTTGGGGTACATTCCAGATCTGAAACATGACACATACAATATTTGATTAGGCTACTGGACCTTCGATTGTTACCAATTGAAAAGAATCAGGAAACTTTGCACTGACACATACCCCTTGACACACAGAATAAAACCTCAAATCATTCTGTCCCATAATTCCAGCAGGGAAAACCCTTTGTCGTCCAATATGAGTCCCACCCAGTGCAAACTCTGCTTTGGTGTTTTCTGTTTCTTTCAGTAGCATCTTCTGCCTTTATACTTTGTTCCAGCTATAAGATTTAGTGACCAAGATAATTTAATGCCATCCTGATAATTTCCAGGCCTAATAGAGAAATAACTACAACTCTTACAATGGATTTCATCTACACATTTGTTTATGCTTCCAACTTGGGAAAGGTGTGTTTGGCTGTTTCTGATCTAATAGTTCTGAAGCCTGACCTACTTTCATTTTTCTTACTGCTGATGTTTATTTTCTTTTTTCTTTATGTAAGGGTAGAAAATAACAGAAAAAGATAATCAACATGCATTTAGGTCATTGTAAGTGTCCCAGTTACTTTTTCACATTTCTGGTAAAAATATAATGCTGCCTTTGAATGATTTAAAATATTTTGGCAAGGGGAAAAAAGTAAGCCTTTCATTCCATAAATCCAGAATGAAAACAAAATGATATTCTACTTGCCTTGATTCAGGGCTATATCAATTACATCTGTTGCAGCCATGGATTTTTGTCAGGGTCTTGGAAATCACTCCTTAGAACCCAAATCTGGGTAAGGAAGACAGCGTCACTTTCTCCAATGGCACAGAGACTATAAAACTCCCCGTGGACAGGAGTTTACCTTTGGGATTACTGAGTTTCAGGAAGAGTGCGCTCCTCATCTTGCACATGAAGTTGGCATCCAATGGAAGAATCCCAGAGCTCCACCTCGCTCTCTCACTATGTGGGAATAGTGCAAGAGGGGTCATTTCCATATTTCAAGAACCAGAATGAGGTTGTTAATGATCCGCAAGATGATTAAGTAGCAATGAAGATACTGCACAACAGAAGGAAAAATTTTGCTAAACTCTCCTGGCATTTGGGGGAGATGCAGGAGACCAACAGGAACCACGGTTAGTGGTTTCATAATTACAGCACTCAAGAGAGTGGTGGGGTGCACTAGTGCCTGCAGGGAGAGGGGCCTCCCATCAATTTCAGTTGTAGTTTCTGTTATTCTTCATAAATTCAGAGCACAGTGATTCCCAAACTACATTTTACATCATTCTGGTTGCTTGAAGGCTAATGGAGTATCTTTTTCTGCAATCAAATAAGTTTGGGGAAAGATGGTTTACAAAAGATTTGTTTTCTTTTAGCTTTGTTGTTACTTTACAGTTTCTGAGTTTTTAATACATCAGTCTTAAAAACACAGGTGTAACTCTCCAAATGAGGACAAAGGATGGAAGTACATATTCAGGTAGGGTTGCCCATAAAAGTAGCACATTCACAGAATTTCACATGCTTGTGAAGGTGATACCAGTAAAACGCCCCACCAACTGATCTCCTTTCCCCTGGTTTCTAAGGACTTGCCATTTCAACAGATGCACAGATAAAAGGAGAAATTTTTTTAAAAAAATCAGTAAAAATTGTTAGAAATCCTGTCTTTGTAATCTGTCTCTGTCTCTACCTATTTTTGTCCCTCACCCTCCTCCTCCCTCCCTCCTTCCTTCCCTCCCTTATTCTTTCTCTCCCTCCCTCTCCTCTATCTTATCCGTAGTCTTTAATGCATCCTTTACATGCTACAGTCTTTCTATAACTCCAGTCTAACTTATTTCCCTCGCACGTACAACTCTTTCAATGGCTTTCTTTTTCCCTCAGATAAAGCTATAGAATACAAACTTTTTGAAGAAGTCCAAGGTAATGACCATCAGCCTTAATTTTTTTTTTCTTAGGACAGTCTGTTATCCTGCTGTATGCAGTGGCTGGTGTTTACTTATTATGTCTCTTCTTCTCAACTCCAGATCATTGAATACACAATTCTCTCTACAGAAATCTTTCCTTAATATTTTGCCCAGCCTCTTTATCTGAAAAAGTATTCCTTACTTTTGTTTGATACACCAATAAAATGAAGGGAGGCAATATATTTTCATTGAAGTTCTGGAGATAATAAAACCCAATGAAAAAAGAATTTTAGAATCCATGTTCATTAAGGAATCTTCCAAAGTACAGCTATTTCATTGCAGTGTGGAGTTGAAACAACCAATCTGTCATACAGTGTGAAATTTTAATTAAGACTAATTTCATATTCTACAGAACTTCAGTAATCATCTGATTAGTGGAAGCAAAATACTTTATTTTCTTGAAAAATCTAGCTAGTCATAGCAAAAAAAACATTTGGTTTATTACTTGCATTAACCAATCACTATGCTTTCCCTTTTCATTTAGTTATTGTTAATCTATTTTGAAAGTCCTTCATAATGCACACAAAAGTCAGCACAAAGAATTTTCCTGGAACCATCATTAATACTTCTTTTTATAAGTGAAGCCCAATCAAGGATTCTATCAGGAAGGGAAAAAAGGAGGGGGGAGAGACAGACAGACAGACAGACAGACAGACAGACAGACAGACAGACAGACAGATAGGCAGGCAGGCAGACAGACAGACATAGACAGAGACAGAGAGACATAGACACAGAACCAGAAAGTGACTGCTGTCCTCAGATGTTAACTGATGGTTCTAGTATCTTTAAGAGAGAGAGAGAGAGAAAGAGAGAGAGGAAGAAGGAGAACAAAGGCATGCTAAACTCTCCTTGGTATGAACGGTGCAGAAAATTAATAGTTTTTATTTATAAAATAGCTACCTCTAGCTCCTTTTTACACTTTAGTCTCTTACTATGAGACAGAAATGGAAATATACACCAAATACATATCATTTAATCAAATTGTTCCTCAAATTCATTGGTAAAGGGAAAATTATCACTATGCATGGTATTAGAAAGCTGTTGAATTTTCCTTTATTATCTAAAGACTAGTCTTTCTAAAATCAATACCATCCATCTATCTGTCTAACCAACTATTTATGTAGTCTATATTTCTTCCTCTAGTGAGATAACTAAGACTAAATCATGTTTACCAAGAAAGTTATGAACCAGAAAGTCTTGTCCAGTTTTTTTATAAAATTAAAAGAATATAGTAAAATATTTAAGATCTATTCTTTTACACTATGTGTAATTGGGTTGAAATTTCAAAAATATATCCCTACTCCTTCTTATTCCATACCATATTTGTGCTATGTAGAATGTCTTTCTTCTTTAGAAGTGCAATGAAAGTGGCAATGCTTTCTTTGTGGTATAAATTTTTGTACAGGTGATGCCTCTGAGCTTACATGTTGAATCAATGTTGTGAAACTTGCCTACAAATGAAAATTTTTCATTTATTTGTAGAGTGGACAAGCATGTGCTCATATTTTTCTAAAGATTTTATGTCATTGGTCTATTAACTAATATTAGGGTGGTTCTAAGCAACAGGCACTGTTTCACTCCTATTAAAACTTTAGCTGTAACAACAGAGTACTCATGCTTCTCTGTAAATTTCCGCTGAATTGTTCTATGACTTTATACATGACTGAATACTATTACAAGGTTACAGCTAGATTAGCTAATACCCCTGAGCTTTTACTATCCAATGGAGTATTTAGGCTCTGTGTTGCTGTATACCTCCCAGCATGCCTTGTGGATAGGTGGGGCAGCCCACTTGTGCTAAAGGTAAGGGACGGGGTGAGAACCACTTTCATATGTGGACTTTTAAAATGCCCTGCTTTACCTTTCAAGTCTTTGTTTTCTAACCATGGTGTATTATTAAAACTGTACAAAAAAATATCTGTATAGCTTAGAGGCTAAAACAATCTGGAAATTTTTGTGGATCAAGAATCTGGGAAATTTTTGGATCAGTAAGCCATGCAATTTGTTTAGATCAGTCTGTAAGAGTTTGGATTGAAATAGTCCCAAGAAATCTCACGTGTTTGGAAGTTGACTGTCACAGAGTATACTTATCAATGGATTAATACCTTCATGAGTGGTCTAACACATGTTATGAGGCAGTAGGGTCTGGGTGGAGGCAGGATGTCAGGGGTGACCTGGGAGAGTGTATTCTTGTCCTACTCTTCTGCTTCCTGGCTACTTCGAGGTGACTGGCCTTCCTCACCAGACCCTTGGACCTGCTGTTTCTGCCTTAGAGCCAGCAGACTGTGAGCCAAATTAAACCTCTCCTCCTTTATGCTGTGGGTGTTGGATATTTTCTCCCAGTGACAGGAAAGTGACTAACACAGTGTTTCAGAGGCTGTGTCAGCAGGTGGTGCAGGCATCTCAGGATTCATCTGGGGTGGCTCCTCTTCCAAGTTCACTCACATGGTTGTTGTCATGATTCAGGGCACAACTGAAGATTTGCTGAAGATATCAGTTCTTCATTATGTGATCCACTCACAGGGCTATTCACATCATGGATACTTTGTTCTTCCAGAATAAAGAGGGAGAAGGGAACAGAAGAGGGAGAGAGGGAGGGAGGACAGGAAAAAGAGGGGGGAGGGAGAGAAGGTAGGAGGAAGAGAGCAAAAGAGAGAAAGAAAATAAGATAGGCAAAAAGGAAGTTTACAGTGTTTTTAAAATCAGATCTCAGATGTATCATCCTCTCACTTTTGCCATACTCTACTATTCACTAACAGTGATTAATCAAAGGAAGATAGGCACAGGGACCATTGCTGTCCATTCTACAGGCAGTCCACAACATCTAATGATGTTCAAGTACATTTGTTCTACAGAGGTAGCCAGGATTCCTAACTCTCCATTAGTTAGAAAAATGTGAGAGACATCTTCGAAGTTCCTATCAGGTTCTGACATGAGCACGAAAAAAGTTCCTGTCACATTAAGCTCCTGAAATTTTAGAATTCATTCATTTACCACATTAGTGATGCTAGACTGTGTAGTGCTCTGGTATTCACTCCCTGCCTCCCAAAGCACTTACATCCCTTGTGCATTTCACAAAGTGTTTTGTTTCAGGAGTAAGTTTCTATTTTGATCACTGTCGTGGTCATTGACAAGTTGTATTGCAGTGTGGTAGGTGCTAAGGGCTGACAGGGAAATGCAAGCATACCTCAAGAAGCATGTTGTGGAAACTTAGTTTAACAATGTTTAAAGAGAAAGTCTACCGGAGATATTAACATCCCGAGGGTTCCACTCATCCACCACATGCTTTGGTTAATGCCACTTAGGAGTGTAGGGCTATCAGTGTGATCTATGTATAATCTCTAGTGGTTCAGTTTTCCACTATGGGAAGACACCACAAGACAGCTCTTATTAGATATGAGGTCCTCACTTTTTGATTTCTCAGTCTATAGAGTTGTAAGAAATACATCTCTCTTTGTTTAACTGATCCACTCCTAGCATGGAAAAGATTAAGAGATGAATGACATTTCTTCTATTAGAGTGAAAGTCATTCAAGACGTGGGATGATTAATGTATTAATATTTATTTATTCATTGTGATTATTGACAATGTTCTGGGTATGTTCACTATCACTTGTAATCCCAGCACTCAGAAATTAGAGATAGAAGAATTATGAACTAGAGGCCAATCTCAGTTATGCAGTGAGACTCTGTCTCAAAACAAACAAATCAAATTAACTGTATACGCAGCTTCTCATTTTCTTCTTTCATCTTTACATGCCCTGTAGATTTTTGCTCTGAAAGATGAAAACATTGCCTGTATTGAATGAAGAATTTAGAATCCAAGAAAACATTTGTTGTCTTTGCCCTTATTTTTGCTTTAGTTTTTACATAGTTATTTCTTAATCCTCTTTGAATCCTTTGTTTAGATGACTTTTTTCAAGAAACCCAGTGGAGCTGGGTGCCATTCAAATGTCTCCAACATACCCTGTGCTGTTCCCAACTGTATACCTTATCATACCCTAGAGCAATTGCCTTGTTTGTGAGCAGGACTTACTGTCTACAGTGACTTAAAAGCATTCTTGTTTTCCTAGCACTTAGTACCTGGTTCACAGTAAGGACACGATCATTTCTTGATAGTAGGATAATGAACAACACAGATACATCCACAGTAGAAGCATTAGGACTTTTCAGGAAAGCTGTTATATCTGAAATAGGAGGAAAAATAAACATCCCTGTTCTGGCCGGTTGATGACTTACCTGTCCAGGCTACTCAAACATAATTTTTCTGATTGTTCAAGGTAAGTTGAAGTACATGTGTTACAATTAAGTAACAGAAGAGGAAGCAGAGTCAGAATGAGACAAGGAGACAGTAGATAAAATGGAGTATTAATTTCAAGGATGAAAGCCAGAGCAATACAGCATGGACCACTGTACTCTGAAAGATAACAGGTGTGAACATAAGGACCACTCTGTGATGAAAAACTGCCTCTCATGAAATAAACATTTACATATGCAGGTCACCAGTGAGGAGATCATGTGACTTTTTCAGAATAGGCACATCTATGCTGGCAGAAAGCAGATTAGTGATTTTCAGGGTGAGGAGGAAAAAGAATAAGGAGTAACTGCATACAGATACACATTTTTTTAGTTTTTGCAGGGAGGGGATGATGAGAATATTCTGGAACAAGTTTTGATTCATTACTTTATGACTATAAATATGAATGTCACTGAATAATATACTTACAATGATGAATTTTATGGCTTGTGAATAGATACTAAAACAAAATAAAAGAGATACTAGAACAGAAGGTGGTGGATAGTAAATAAATAATCCAAATTTTAATGTGATTGTAAAATATTTCATAATTTTTGTATTATAAAAATAAAAACATCTAAGTTAATATGAGAGACAAAACTTTTCTCACAACTACTATAATACTTTAGTAAGTTGCAGCTGGTTCTGGATTATTTGCTATAATCTTATAAGGTATTTTCAAGCTTGGACTTTTAAATTATAACTGATCTTCAAAAATGGGTGCTTAGTAGCTCCAGGGGTGCAATCAGTTAGTGTATGGTACTTACGTAAAAATAAATACTTGAAGAAAATATGCATATAATACTTTATTATAATTGGTTTTTATACATAGATAGGTGATACTTAGACAGCCTTCGTTCTAAATTTTCTATCTTATCGTGCATCTAAAACAGCAAGAATTGCTTTTCTGCAAATGAAAGTATTTTGTAGTATTTCCCTCCACTTTCTCTTCTCCTTTGGAATATTGCTTGTAATTCTTTTGGTCACATAATATTGACCACAATCCTTTCTGCTATGTTTCAAAATTTTATGAAACCTTTGGTCATTAACAAAAATAAAAACGTTTAGCTGTGACCCTTCTATGAAGCACTTCTAACATAAATTAGAATAACTTAGTTACCCCTTCCCTTTGAGTAATATATTTGGAACCCAGAGCTATAAGTAGGAATTCTATGAAAAATATCTTGTGAAAGCAATTTATCTTTAATAATAGAGCACTGAATTTAAAGTACATGCCACAATGAATTTTTAAAACTCACTAAATATTCTCATTAAAAGGTATAACTATACTCCTCAAGCTTTATAATGAAACAGAAAGGAAATGAGTGCTCCCAAGGTCATTCCTGGAAGCTATCATTACTCTAGTTCCAAAACTAGGCAAGGATGGTGCCAAAAAAGAACTACAGACTAACCTTTTTAATAAATATTAATGTCAAAAGCCTCAGCAAGATACCAGGAAACATCAACAAATCATCAAAACAAACAAACAAAATATCATGATCCCAAAGGCTTCATCAAAGATGCAAGGATGGTTCAATATCTCACAATCAGAAAATGTAACATATCAGATAAGCAGAAGTAGACTAAACCCACATGATCATCTCAATAGAAACAGAAATAGCCTTCAAGAACTCCAACATCTTTTTCATAACAAAAACAGTGAAGACAATAAGTATAGAAGGACCTTATCTTAACTTGACAAAAGCCAATTATGAGAAATTTACTGATTAGTGGAGCTAATCATTAATCATCTGTAGCTGCTAACATCATGAAGCTACACTTCTACCTTTTGATGTAAGAGTTCAATATTGCCTGTGATGTAGTTTAGCCTAAAAAACAAACTATCAAACCTCAATCTGATGGGGCCTCTGTATCTAGCTACCAATTTACAGGGTATATAGATAGGGAGATATGTTAAATTACACCAACAATACACATAAATTACAAAAAAATCCAGTGGACAAAGCTGAAAAACAGACAAAGAAATTGATAAATTAAGTATATGAAGACCAAAAAAGAAAAATAAGGTTTATAAATTTATAGAAAAATATGTACGATAATAAGTCAACAGCAGTGCCAAGGTCATATTAATTCAAATCAATCAAAATTATTTTTGAAGCAAATGGGAATTACAACAGTGGATTTATATTCGTTGACAGAAGCTCTTTAAGTTTTTGTTGTGGATACCTATCATTATAGTTATATGCGTATGCGATTAATTGAGGGTTGTGTTTTAGAGAACAATCAAGAGGTGAGATGGTATTTGTGATTGTTTTAATTTAAGGAGTAAATTCAAAGGTAATATAAAAATGAAAAGGATCAATCAGAACTTAGAAGAATTATTAAGTCTGGTTGGTGTTACATGGTAATATTTTACCATTTGTATGTGAAATTTTCCATATGAGTTAAAAAGCAGTACTTTATAAAATATAACAAAATACATGTTAAGAAAAAATAAAACATAAAGAGAAATTCATAAGTATGAGTGCTCTGACAAAATCTGATTTATGCACATTACCACTGAAGGTATGCAGCAGCTAACACCATGAAGGTGAGGTGGAACGTTTATTCATGAGTCAGAGAAAATTCCATTACCCATTGTCTTCCACAAATCCTGCTGGTGTTGGTTCTGAGATTGAAAGCTGAGTTCTAATCTTTATTTCTCCCTGAGTATCTACATAAACCAGAGCAAACTACTTGCTGCTATGCCCTATGCAAGCAACTAGAGAGCTTTCTAAGGCAGTGCAACAACCTATACCTGAATAAATAGTTTCATTTTTATTTTATCCCACTAGAAAAACTAGGGGAAAACTAAAAAAAATTGAGGGAGTGCCAGTAAATGGTACTCTTTTTAAAGCAGAAATTATAACAAATTTATTCATTATTGCGTTCCCAACTTTTGTACTATTTAGTTGTACAAATTTATGGGGTACAATGTTATAATTTGATACATCTTTAGGGCTTGTAATCATGGCAATTAACATTTTCCTCTCCTTAAATATCAAAAAAGTTTGATGAATGCACAATGATTGTAGGTGTTTGTGTGGTACAGTGTAAAATTTCAATAGGTGACTAAAATATGTACTGATAAAATCTGGAGAATTAATGTGTCATCTCCTTATCATTAGTTGGTGTGTGGTGCCTTTAAGCTCTTTTGTTTAGTTATTCATACAATGTATTATGTTCCTAAATCTTATTACAATGCCTTATACATAATAAATACCCTAAATTTTGTTAAGGAATGAGTACAAATGAGGATGAGTAAAGGGATAGAAAACTAAATGAGGAGCCGGGGAAATGGCTCAGTAGGATAAATGCTTGACTGGCAAATGCAAGGATCTGAATTCAATCCCCGTTTCCACCAAGAAAAAAAAAAAAAAAAGATTTCCTGAAATCTCAACATCTTTGGGGCTGGGGAGTTGGCTCAGTGGAATAAGTGCTTCCCTAGCAAGCACAAGGGTCTGAGTTCAATCCCCGGTTCCA
>NDGN011413074.1:0-19005 GCA_002564285.1 Tympanoctomys barrerae
CCCCACCCCATGACTGCATGAGGCTTTGGGGGGACAACTAGACACAAACCATAACATCTATGCTGGAGGAAAATTTCGCCAAGGAGAAAACAAAGTCCTAGATGAAGAAATTGTCAGCCAGAGGCCTGTGAAGGTTCTGTTTCGAGTGTCAGAGGGCATGGGTTCGTCTCGTCCTCAGAACAGATTAAAGGAAAGGATGCCGAAATCAAAGCAAACGCAGGACTCAGCCCTGCCATGGAGAACGGTGAGAGCGAGCCTTACCAGCGTGGCCTGGGAGCCGCCGAGGAAGTCTGTGGACTCGGGTGGGCAGAGAGGCCCAGAGCGCCTGGTGAATCTAAGCGCTAGGTGAACAAGTAGCTTCTTAGAAGCGGAGCCATGATGTGCACCCCGTGACAGTCAAATGTTCCCAAACATCTGGGTGTTGATTTGCTGGCTCCTGGCCACCTGCTGGCTAGGGGAGGAAGCCCCACACTGGGGAGCAGAGCACCTGGTGGCCCTCCAAAGAGAATGCTGGTGAGGGCCACCCGGATTGGACAGGACCAGACTTCTGGCCGCTCAGTAGGCTGATGGAGTCCCTGGCCAATGAAGTATCAGGGAGGACCAAGGGGCGTGCGCTGCAGAGCCCCTGCGTAAAGTTTGTTCTCTGTGGGTGTCAGCTGCCCCTGGAAGCAGTGGCATGCAGCACGCCCTGGTACCTCCCTGAGTGCCACAGTGACAGGGTAGGCTCAGCCTCTCACAGGTCCCAACCTGACCACGGCCACCTGAGCTTTGGCCCCGCCTCCTCTGCCACATAGATTCACAACCAACATCAGTCACGAGACAGTCACCAAGAAAGAACCACCCTGAGTGGCTAAAAACCGGAAATGTTGAGTCCCTCTTCCCTAGGGAATCTGAGCTGAGAAGGAGGCTGAGCCTCTGAGGCCAGGAAAGGGTAGCTCGGGCTCCTCTCCGCGGGAGGCCCAGGAGGACCCGGCCATCAGCCACCCCCAGCCTCCTTTCAACAATGACGTCCTTAAGGAACAAGACCTGGCCGCACCCCAAGCCATATTTCCACCTCTCGCACACACCCAAGCCTTCTCATCTCAGGCTGAGGCAGCTGCCCACTCTGGGCGACAGCATGGCCTCCGCCACTGCCCCCAGCACCACGCAGAACCCGCTGCCAGTTGCTCCTGGCAGCCCTGCATCCCTGCTAGTTGGTGGTATGGACATGGTCTCCTTTCACCAATGAAGAAATAGGGGCTGGGAGAGGGCAGGCACCTGCTGAGGTGGCTCCCTGCAGTGTCAGCACCCGAGTGCCCATCAGACCCCCAAACCTGAGCACTCCCCCACAGCACACCCCCACTTCTGGTCCTGGATTCCACCCCCAGAGTAGATATGCGTGCGCATATCTCGGAGGACAATGGGCAGGACTAACGCACTCACACTTCCTTCAAAGCCCGAATCACGCATCACCCCCGCTGGAGTTTTCTGCCCCATCTGGGGCTCAGCTGAGTCACGTGCACGCACACCCGACTGTCACTTCACAAACCGGGCTGTGCTGCTGTCTAGCTGTATGGGTGCCTAGTCCATACTGGACCCGACCCCTGGCAGGCAGAGATCCTGCCCCTTCTGTTGCAGAGAACTCTCCACCTGCCCCAGCCCCCTGTGTGGTCTTCAAGCACCCCACACTGGCTCCTCAGAGTTCCTCCAGACCCCTCCCCTATCCTGTCACTGTACACCACATTCCGCAATATAACTTGCCACCCAGGATGGCTCTCTCTCTGGCATTGCATCTCAAGTGTGTTGGCTCACTAGCTGCACTGTCTGTCCCCTGCTCTGGTGGAGGGTCCTTGTCACTCCAGCTGTGCTCTGGGCCTAGCACTTACCTGGCATGAGACACATCAGGACACCCATTAAGCCCCTGCAGAATGAATGACCCTCAGTGTCAGGCAGAGACAGACCTTCAGCAGGTGCATTTATTCTCAATTAATCATTTTAACAGAAGTATCTTAACAGCCTCCCAAGAGGGAGCAGAATTTGTCCTTGCTCTGTGATGGGTCTTTCTCTCTGTGTGGCAATCTACATCTTTCCTCTCAGAATGTCTCTTCCTGTCACAGACATAGTGACTTTGGAGACAAGGCCAAGAACAAAAGCACAGCCCACCTAGAAGCTGTCCACCCTCCAGCAGCCGGACCCAGCCCACCAGCTTTACTGTCGGTTCAGCCACAGACACAGACTAAGCCATTAATTGACTGTTGATTGATCCAGCCCCCTCATGGCCCACCACTAATCTAACAAAGTGGGCAACTGGGAGGTCTCAGACTTGGGCTCTGCCAGGCCCTCTGAGCTGCTAAGAAGAGCAGCTCGCAGAGCAGCATGAGATTCATGCTCAGAGGACCCTGCCCCAACAGAGCCTTCTGCAGCTACCCCGGGGAGGCAGGAGGGGTCTGCAGATGGCGTAGGCAGGGGGACAGGCCCGGGACAGTCTGCACCCCTGAGCTAGAGAAACATCCTCTGGGCCCAGGCCCTGGTAGTGAGCAGGAAGGTTACCGCCCAGGGTGTGCAGAACAGTGGTTCTCTTGGCCCATGAGGACCCAAAGCTTAAGTCTCAGGGCTACTCTGCCAGAAAACTACCTTGACGCTGTTCAGTTGATCCTTTTGCTGATGTCTCCGGACCATTTTCTAGTCCAGGGCCCAGGCCACTGTCCTCAGAGAGCTAATCACCCGACATTAGTCAATGCCGATGGGCACAAGATGGGAGTGGGGGCTGCTGGCTCTGGGGAGGGCTGTGAATGGATGTTGATAGAATGGGGACCCATAATCCCCAAGCAAGAGTAGATGGGAGCACACCGGGGGCCTCACGACCACAGCCAGGGACCTCCAGGAAGAGACACGGAACCAAGGAGGTGGGCACAGGAAGACCCTCTGGATGATTCGACCCACAACAGTGGCCCAACTGCTGTCCCCACAGAGACATAAACAGGAAGGAGTGGGGAGGAGGCCAAAAGCCTCTGCTTTCCAGTCTCTAGGAGGTGATGCTCTCTGCCCTAGGTCACTACCACTGCACTGGATGATACCTTGTGTCAACTTGAGAAGCTGAGAAATTTAATTTAGTGACTTAGCAGAGAGTCAGGGTTCCTGCTGTATAAACATCCTCATCCTGTGCAAGAGGTGGGCGTGGACACTACGCGAGTTCTACACCCCACCGCAGCATAGCCTGCTTAGGATCTAAGGAGGGGAGAGAGGCTTGCTTGGAGCTGCAGCTATTGCCTCTCTCTTTGTTCTTTGCTGTTTTCCACTGCCAGGAACGGCTGCCCTCTGCCTTGTGCACTCTGCCTTGGAGCCAGCTGTGTATGGACTGAAACCTCCGCTAACTGTGAGCTAAATAAACCTTTCCTTTCTTCATTTTGAGTGCTGGGTATTTTGTCCCAGCAATGACGAAAAATAGCCAAGACAGTCACTAAGCTCCGTGCACTTGGGATTGGCACGCTGGTAGGTACGTCGTGCTTCCAGAACAGGTTTAAATTGTCAGGGGTTGGGCTGGGGAGATAGCTCGGTGGCCTGAGCACCTGCCTGGCAAGCACAAGGACTGGGGTCCAATCCCCAGGACTGCATGCCGGCCCCGCACCTAGCTGGCCATCGAAACCTGGGTTACTGGCTCACTCCTGTAATCCCAGTGCTGGGGAGGTTGCAACAAGAGGATCACTATAAGTCTGAGCTGCGTAGCAAGACCTTGTACCAAATAAATAAATAAATAAAAGATATTTTTAAATGAAAATAAAATAATCGGGGGTGTCAGATTCGAGGCCTCCCTCGGAAGGACAGATGGCCCTGGTAATGGACCAAAGAGCAAGTAAAGGAAGCCAGGCCCGCCCCAAGCTTCGTGGGGCCAGCCTAGGCCCAGCGGCCCCACCCCCTCCAGTGTCTCATGTTGCCCAGCAACCGGTCTCCCTAGCAACCCTAGATGCTGAGTCCCGACCCCAGCGTGCTCCGTGGGTGTAAGAAGACCCCGGCGCTATGGCAGGGAAAATGATCAGCACTGAGGCGGCGCAGCGCATGAACCTTGTGGCCCAGGACGAGATCTGGTAACATCCCGGGTTGGCTAACATGAGGGCTAAGCCGCCCTCAGCACACCTGGCAGCCTCAGTTTCCCCATCAAGGCCAGGAGATAGTCAACTTCTGGGTGCTAGGGGCGTTTCCCTGTGGACAGTCCAGGACCCTGTGGGAAGAGGGCAGTGTCAGGGGAGCGATTTGACCTGGCCCTTTTTCTCCCTCCCTCTAAGACCACCAGGAAGGTTAACAATTTTTGTAACAATTTTAACAGGGTTGGTTAGTCGTGGGCCACCTAAGACGTCATATTAAGATTCACCGATATAGGGGCTGGTGAGATGGCTCAGTGGTCTAAAGCCCCTACTTAGAACAAGCTTAATAAAGAAAGCACAGGGACCACGGTTGAATCCCCCAGCACCACATGCCAGCCAGCCGCGCCCCCTGGTGGGCCGAGCTGGCCACACACACACACACACACACACACACACAAATAAAATAAAATAAAAAGATTCACCGATATAAAAAATTAGTATTTGTCCAGGTTGAAGGACCATACTCCTATGCACAGTACTTCTCCATTTTCCTGGAATTTTAAGTAATAACAAAGTGTAAATTTAAAAATAGATCCATTTTTCAAAAAGATGTATGTTCAGCAGACATGTGTAATGGGTATTCTTAATTGGCATTCTGTTGGGTTGCTGAATGTTATTTCATTCTTTTGAAGTTTGAACCTGTATGAGAAGTTCCTAATTTGGATGCAAGTTATGTTTTAGTAACAACTCCACATAATTGCTTACCTTACTTCAATTATCCTATTTAATATGTCTGTGATTTAATCATTTCCTTGTAACACCTTGATTAGTCACTATATTGGTGTTTAAATTGACTGTTTCACTTAATACATTTATTTTTAGAGCAAACTTTATAGCACTCTCATAAATGGAAAACCATCGCTTGGTGTAAAATACACAACTTCATCTTTTTAAAAAAATTATCTTTCTTCAAGTATCCTCAACAGAAAGCACTACCATAGAAAGATCTGTTCCCTCTCCCTGAACACCTTTTCCTCCCTTCTCCACCAGAACTCCTACTCATCCTTCAAAACCCAAGCCAGATGGTCTGAGCTCATGAACTGGGGCTGCTTAGCCTTAGACTTCAGTGTCGAATGCCCAGTGCGGCTACTGAACACTTGAAATGATCCAAATTGGACCTAGCTCTAAATGTAGACTACACAACAGATTTCCAAGATTCATACAGAATAAGTAGCATTAAAACTTCATTACTCGGTCATTTTCCTTTCTTTTCACAGGACTACTAGGAAATGTATGGCCACGTACATGACTCGCATTGTGGCTCAGTTTACATCTGTTAGGAAACAGCCTCTGCCTTCCTGCTTTGCGCCCAGAGACCTTGATCAGAGACTCTAGAACTGTCCGGGTGGGGGAGGGCTGAGATAGTTCTTGATGCCAAAATAGAAGGAACATGAAAAATCATAATGACTGACTGTCTCATTAGATATTTGCGACATGCAGCACACCAGCGTGGCAACAGCAACTTAACTCAGTCAACAGGAGTGAGCAGTAGCAAGGTTGGGGCGGGGGGAGGCACCTGGGCACAGGCAGCAGGAGGGACCAGATGTCCTGGTCACACTGCTCCTTGACATCTGGGGTGAGGGGTGTACAGAATCATGGGGGTCACTGGGGCTCCAAGCACCAAGCGCCACTCACACCTGAGTCGGCCCCTCAGGCAGAGCCAGCCCCACCTGCTCTGTTGCTTGGGTCCCTTTCCGAGGTCACAGCTGCCAGCGCCCCTCCTGCCTCAGCCCAGGGGCTCCTACTGTGCTCCAGCTCTTGGTTGGGGCCTGGGAACACCAGTCCCATCGTTGTTTGTGAAGGATGCAAAACTTCCTGCCCTTTGACAGTTGTTTCTTTTTTTAATGTATTTGGTTGTTGCAGGGTCTCACTACACAGCTCGGACTTGTGATCTTCTGCTTTCAGCCTCCCCAGCACTGGGATTACAGGCGTGCACCACTATATCCAGACTTTGGCCAGCTCAGCCTGCCCTGGGGGGCAAGGCTGGTGTAGCATGTGGTGCCAGGGATTGAACAGTGGTCCCTGAGCTTGCCAAAGCTTGCCTAAACAGACACTTTAGTCCGCTAAGCTATCTCACCAGCCTTTGACAGTTTTTGGCTCCGGCCTTTTTCAGCTGTTGCCCAGCACTGAGGAACTTTCTTTCTCAGGAGATACCGTCTCAAGGCTGAATCTGAAGCACGGAAAAACTGGGCCCAGAACTGGGGATTTTTGACAACCCCGATCGAGGAGGTAAATACAAATCGTATGAGCTCCATGTTCATCGTCAGTGGGTCGGGACAGTCAGCATGTCACTTGCCAGAACATGGCTCAGAGTGGGTGGATGCCCAAAAGCACCCTGCAGCCAGCTGCTCCCTCCCCTCCACAAGTGGCTGAGCCCTTGTGCGGAGCCAGGCGCATGCTGGGCGCTTGCTCAGAAATGGCCCACATATGGGTCGGGGAAAGGAGCCCAAGGACTGCAGAGTCACATGGCTGCGAGACGATGTGGCATGGTGGGGTCTGGTCAGCCCAGCGCCAAGGCCACCGGTGCTTAGACTTCCCATCTGTGAAGGGGGCAGGGGCCCCGGCTGCCTTGCCTGCATAACTGCATGGGCAGGTGGGGTGTGAAGGCGCACGAGGCCCTGTCAAGCTAGAGCCTGGGAGATTTGTGAAGGACAATTACAGAGATACTATGGGCAGGAACTAAAGTGGGGTCCGGAAGTCTACAGGGACCAGACAGGAAGCAGGAACAGGAGAAGGGGCCCAGCATTATAACAGGAAGAGGCAGGAAAGCGGGCAGAGTATTGGCCTGTCCAGACAGACACCCGTGGCAAGCCCAGCTGGACACTACCACGCAGGAAGGCCAGTTATAGGGCCTAAATCTTTAGGAGATTAGGAGAGTCCCAAACCCGATGTCCAAAAGAAATCTTCTGCACCCACAATAGGTGTCTCCAATTTATGAAGCCACTGTACAGACACTCGAGCTGTTTGTGTGGGTTTCCCCAGGATCGTGGCCACTTGTGGCCTCTCAGACTATCTCCTCCAACTAGGAAGGAAGCCTCACTCGCTGGAGGGCTGTGGCATTGAGTAACTGACTAATTCAAAATGATTCAGGGTGCCAGACCCTGGCATCCATGATCCGCCCCCACCCTGCCAGCCTTGAAATTATGCCATTCTTAATGAGATTTTTTTTTAATTCTTAGAGAGTTACACAACTTAAAATTGTATGCATAAAATGAAGCCTTATTAATATAATGTGCATAAAATGAGTCTATATTAATATTCCTTATATGTAATTAAACTGGGTTTTCAAAGAGTTCAAAATCGCTTTAAAAATTCAGAAGCGGAGGATGGGGACTCTCCTTTATGGTTTGAAAGATTGGGCCTGGAGCCTTCCTGGCATTTTTGAATTTGAGTCCATCAGCTGTAGCACCTTGTCAAGTCGCAGCACACGATGTGGGCCGGCCGGCTGCAGTGCGCCGTGGGAGGAGGGCCGCTAAGCGTGGCTTCCGGCTGAGCTGCTGCCGGCTCGGCCCACCCCGCACTTTCTCGCTGTGTCACTGGTACGCGGTCCACCTAGCATTCTGAACCCCGCTTTTATTATCTACTTAATGTAACCTTTGTGGGGGTGCTGAAGAGACCATGTCCCTGAGCCGCACCCTCAGGGGCCCCCTCTCTGCCTTCTGTGTCAGCTGATCCAGGGTGAAGAAGAACCTCGCAGCCCAAAGCCAAAAATTGAGCTTCCTGAACGCGTCCTCATCTGGCCCGTGACCCCCGTGGAGAAATATATAAAGGTTAGAAAAGTCATATTTTAATTCTTATTTGCTTAAGAAATAAGCCCCATCAGAAACTGGAATCCTAGCCAGGCTCAGTGGCACACACCTGTAATCCTAGCACTCGTGAGGCTGAGGCAGGAGGATTGCTGGGAGTTCAAGGCCAGCCTAGGCTACATAAGTGAGCTCAAGGCCAGCCTAAACTGCATAGGGAGAACCTGCCTCAAAAAAGAAAAAAATTGAATCTTCCCAAACCCAAAAGCTAAGAACCCTGCGCTGAGCAGCACACAGAGCCCTCAGTCCAGGCCCTTTCCAAGCCAACACTGGAATCACATCAGGTAAAACATCTGCAGGTGCCATCGTTCCCTGTGCTGTGCTCAGAGGGAAGCCAGGAGCAAAGGGACACTGTGTTCACCCATTCTCGAAGCAGATATGTGTAGGAGCTGAGTAGGGAAGCAGGGCAGCTGAGGCTGCAGCTCTGGAATGAGACCTGAGCCCAAGTCCCTGTCTGCCGCTCACCTCGGGTGTGGCACTGGGCAAATGGCTTGAGCGGCCCGTCTCCGGGTGCGTCTGTCACCTCTGCAGCAGAGTCAGTGGAACGTCCCCTGTGATGGTTACATCAGGTCCAGTGAGATAAGTCATGTGAAGGACCTCTAACGGGGCTAAGCGTGGCTGAGGGTGCTGGCCACTCAGCCACTACCAGCATCAGGGTGCTTGGTTGGCATACTGATGCGCAGGAGGTGGGACCACAGAGAGAAAATCTACAAGGCTGTCGTAGAGGAGATGGGCAGATGACATGCCAGAGGAGAGCAGGACGGCACAGGCATGGCAGGCTTCCAGTGGAGCTAGCCACTGACCCAAAGGCTAGAGCATGCCACGGGCCTGGCTCTGGGCAAAGCATTCTAGGTAGAGGGACTACCACATCCCAACAGCTGGCAAGTTCCAGGAGTTTCACCAGGTGACGGTGATGTCTTTGGAGCTCAGTGAGCTGGGGTGGAGGGCCAGGGTCAAGGGAAGGATGGGGACGGGGCACAGAGGCGGGGCAGGCCCGCTGGACCTCAGGCAGGCAGGAAGGAGTTGGGACCGGACCCTGTCTGCAGTGATGGCCACTGTTCTAGGCAGGGCTGTGGCGCAGAGAGAGCCACTGCAGGAAGGTCCCTGTGACTGTCAAGTGGAGAGCAGACAATGGAGGGAAGGGTCAGAAGTGACACTGTCCCAGAAAACGAGCGTGCCGCGGGGTCGCACTCAGCTGCAGGCGTGTGCCGAATGCCTGGGAACATCGCTGAGGCTCCACATCCTGACCTGTCCTGAGGGGTGCTGGGCTGGCTGGCACACAGACAGCTTGGCTCTGTGTATCTGAGTGAGAGAACGTGAGGAGGGAGGGGAGAGAAGGGGAGGAAAGGAAGAATAAGGGAAAGGCTTCGTTGAGAGATGTGGAGGGTTTCTCTCCCCCTGATTATAAGGCAATACAGAGTCATAGTTTTTTTTAATAGTGTTTACCATGGGGCATGGTGGCATATGCCAGTTTCCCCACCACCCTGGGAAACCGCAACAAGAACATCACAGTTCCAAGCCTGGATGATTTAGCAACTTAGAGAGACCCTGTCTCTAAACAAAAGTTTTTACAAGGTGCTGGGGATATAGCTCAATGTGAAGACCCTGGATCCAATCCTAGTACCATCCAAAAAACACGTGTGTGCATGTGTGTATAAAGGTAACTAAAACCCCCACATGCACTGCACTCATCCATAGTGAGCATCTTAGGGTCCTCTTTCTGGAGCTCTCCCTATGCACCTGGGGCCCCACAAGCATGACAGCCTCATAAGCGCTAGCTCGCACCTGGGTGCTCAGAGTTGCTCACCATCCTGGTTACTTTTCCCGTTGCTCTGATGAGAAGTACCTGACACCCAAAATTAAGGAAGGAAAGGTGTTTTTTTTCCAGTACTGGGGATCAAACTCAGGACCTTGTACTTGCCAGACAGTCACTTAAGCTGCTGAGCTATCTCCCCGGCCCTGAGGAAAGGCTTATTTAATTTAGCTCACAGTTTGTCGAGGTTTCTGTCCATGAGATGAAGATAGGTGGCTTCAGAGAGGAGAGCAATTGATGGCCGGCAGAGGACTGCAAAACCAATGAGGGGAGGCAGAGGGAGGGACAGAAACAGAGAGAGGGAGAGAGCTGGAGATGGAGAGGGAAATAGGGGGAGAGGGGGAGAGAGAGACAGAGACAGAGAGAGGGATGGAGAGGGAGGGGGAGAGAGACAGAGAGAGAGAGCACGAGCAGGGGGGTGCGGAAAAGGGCAGAAAAACGGAGACTGGGCATGGTGGCACATGCCTGGGAGATAGCTCAGCGGCACAAGTGCCCGCCTGGCAAGTGCAAGGTTCTGAGTTTAATTCCCAGTACCACAAAAAATAAAAAATAAAAATAAAAATTCAAACCCATGCCAGGAAGGCTGAGCCAGGAAGAAAACTACAAGTCTGAGCTGTGCAGCGAGACCCTATATCAAATAAATAAATAAATTTTAATTAAAATAAAAAACAGGAAAAGGTAATTTAAAAACTGCAACGGGAAGCGGAAGCATCTGCATGGCTGGCTGGTGTACAGTGTGCGGCTTGCGCAACTCCATCTGCAGAAACCAGGAACCTTATTCTTGAGCGAATCCAAAATCCAGTACAAAGTTAGCATCTTTTTCAAGTGAACGCAGTCCAGCACTTATTCTTGGCCAGTGCTTTTGCAAAGGCAAAGTATCCTTTAGGGAGGTTCCAGACCTCGTAATCTGTCTCACTGCCATAATTTACTTAAGTGCTTCCTGTCCCTGGATATCCAGGTGATTTCCAGTTTGAGATTTGGGAGAATAACACGCAGGGAACACACTCGAGGACAGCAGCTGCTCCAGGTCGGTCCCTGTCTCTGGACCTGTGCCCGGCGATGCTCACATTTGGGAAGCTGGTTCTGAGGACCGGAGCAGTCAGTGCAGCTGGCAGACCACGTGCAAGACTGAGAGTGGGGCTGAGTTCCAATCCCGCCAACTCCCCAGCTTTGCGCCAGAGAGAGCTCAGTGGCAAGGGATCCACCTCATGTCTGCTGGACAGTACAAGCTGTCCCCGCAGATGCGTCTCCGAGTTGGGGCTGGACCCTTTCTTCTGCCACAGATGGTCACCGTGTCTGCCCAGTGGGTAGCCGGAACCAGAGCTGCCCCCTTCAAAGATCCTCCCGCAGCCCAACACAAGAGCACAACACCCTCCTGGTGACCCACAGAAGTGCTGCCTCCTGCTGGTCAGTGTCCTGCACAGCAAGGGTCAGCTATGACGCCGTACACACCAGGCAGTGCCAGTAGAGACAGCTGGCTGGGCCAAGGACCTCGACGGGGGTGGAGCAAGACTCCTTAGCCTCAGCCTTCCGCTGTGCATTCATCTTCACCCAAGAAATGACCTATGGTTTCCTTTTTCTCCCTTTCACTCCTCACTGGGTGTCAAGTCTTGAAAACTAGCTTCCTGTGTGTATGTATGTCATATGTGCGGTACTAGGGTCGACATGCTAGGCCCACATGCTTCCATGAGGCCCCACGCCCAGCCCTTTTCATCTGACTTATTCATCCCCTCACTTCTGTGACAAGGGCTAAGTTGTACAGGCTGTCTTTGAACTTGCAATCGTCCTGCTTCAGCTGCCCAGGCGGTTGGAATTATAGGCCTGTGCCACCAAGCACAGCTCAAATTATGTTCCTTTTTAACAGGTGACCTCAATACCCTGAAGAGTGTTCTGTGAGCAGCCCACACCCCCATCCCACTGCCAGGAGAAGGGGTCCCCATTTTCCCTAATGGAGCACACGCAGTCATGTATGCAGGGGGCACCTCGCCCTGCTCTCTTATTACCCAGCTCGGGCCCAGTTCCCCTGCTTTGTGGCACCTTTTGTCACTGAGAAGCCAATCTTGAGGCTGTTCCATCTCAGAGCACATAGCTGCCTCACTCTCTTATACCTGCCACATGTGCCCTGAGGGGGAGAATTGGTCCCGTACGTGAATCGTAGGTTATGATCACTCGCTACTGCGGCACACAGGACTTTGACATGCCCTGGTGCTAGCCAACATGGTACAGATGCGTGCAGGCCTCAGCATGCCTCAGGGCACCAGCCAGGGTCTGGGTTTCAGGTCAAAGGGTGTCTGTTGGTGCATGTTCTTCAGGTAGTGACAGCACCGCTCGTAGTCCTGGAGGCCCTGATGAACAGTAGTGTTTTCATCTTGCTGCCATCTGGAGCGTGAAGCGTGACGTCTCTGGGTGGTTTCCACGTTGGATAGAGACTGGAAAGTCAATGTGTGTGTTTCCAAGGCCCCAAGGACAGGCAACCACAGAGTGGCTTCCTTCTGTGTGGTTGTGTGCACAGCTGGCGCAAGGACACTGCTCTTCTGCTCCGTCCCCACCTGCGGTCCCTCGGAGATTGGTGTCCCTGCCTCCCCACGAGCACGTTAGGGGGCTTCATCGCCAAGCCAGAGCCAGCCCACTGGACCCTTGCCCTCTGCCCACCCCTGCAGATGAGTTCCGGTAGGAATGAACTCATGACCCCCCACAGGAAAGGGCTGTCCCACCTCCGCTTGCACGCGTATTCCTCGCTGCTGCCTCTGTTCGAATTCTACCCCTAATCAGAAACAGGTTATTTTAAAAGAAGAGAAAAAGAAATTCAGATCTGTCCAAGGAATTGACCAATGGAGCTGTGCTTTTTCTTTTCAGATACAAACCTGTTTTTATTTTAGTTTTTTAATTCAATTCAATTGCTTTGCATTCCTGTGGTCTCGTGTGTATGTGTGTGTGTGTGTGTGTGTGTGTGTGTGACACTCAGCCTTCTAATTAAAACAGGATTTAAGCTGCCAGAATACTGTCTGACAATATTGTCTATTTTTTAAAAGGCAGGGAGGATTCCTGTATTTAGTGTTTCTGTAATATAACTTTTCTACTTTTTTGTTTACTGGGTTTTTTATCAAATGAAAACTCCCTTACTGGAGCTCATGAATTAAATACGCTAAGCAAGGGTCAGCTACAATGCTGCACACACCAGACAAGATTTTAAAAAAAGATAAAGAAAGGCGTTCCACCTTCCTGACTTGGGGCCTGCCACTGCAACGTGCTGATTTTTGGCATGCACTGGCAGTACTGGATTGTGTCTTCTGTACACACACCTGGCCTTTGGGGCCAGTCCTGGGGACCTTCGGGGATGCCCCTTGTGACTGTGGCTCCCAGGGCCTAACGCCCCTGCATTTCTACCCCAGGTCCTGCCCTCGCCTCCGGTCCCACAGACAACCCAGGGCTTCATCGGCTGGCGGTCCACGGTGCCGGGCCTCAACAAGTGCCTGGAATACGACAGTGCCATCCGGAGCTGCAAAGGCGCCTACGCCCGGGGCCTCGGCTGGCCCAAGCAGGGCATCCACTGAGCCTCAGCCCAGCCAGCGAGCGGGACCCCTGGGTGCCTGCCAAGGGAGAATGCCCATCCCACATCTTCGCCCAAGGATGTAGCAAAGAACAGGAAGTTGGCCTTAACCCATCTGGCTCCATCCTTCCAAATGTCCGTGTGAAATGATGGCTCCTAATTCATGTAATGAAGAAGGCAAAACAGAGATCCTATTATTGTTTGCTTACTTCTCAATACCTTGGGAATCTCAGTATTGTAGGGGGGTGGGGTGTTTGTTGTCATTGTTTTGAGACAGGATCTTGATCTGCTGCCCTTGAGCTCACAGTGATCCTCCTGCCTGGTCTCTGGAGTGCTGGGATGACAGGGATACACCACCATGCCTGACTTACATGGCTTTTATAAAAAAAAAAAAAAAGCAGTGATTTAATTTTAGAAATATTGGTTTGGGCCTTTTTGCTCAATGCTGTAGACCCAACCCTGGTCCTGGTCATGCCAGGCATACCCAGCGGCTCCTTCGCTGAGACATCTGTAGTAAGTCAACAGTTGCCAGGGCAGAAGCAAACCAAAGATTTGCTGTCAAGGATAGATTTGCAGAAGGGCTTCCCCAGGGAACTGAGACCACCACCCTCCTGGCCTTCGTGCGGCGCCCACCCGAGCACAGGCAGTGCCAGGCTGGTCAACAAGTGTGTTCCTGCCCCTACACATCAAACTCTTGGTTAGTGTTTTATACTGATCCCTGCCCAGCTCCAGAGCTTTGCTTTTGGCCCTCAAATAAGGGGTAGAGAAGCGTGCATCCAGGTGGCCAAAGAAGAAGGGCCGGCAGGTCTTCAGTCTCAGGATGGACCCCAAAACACAGGTGAGGGAGCAGTGGGTGGTGGCCTGGGGAAGCTCGTGCGGGTCCATTTCTTACAGCTCAGGGTCAGCACCTCCTCCATACCTGGCATGGGCAGGGCAGAGAGGCCACACACAGGTATCTGCCCTCCATATGGACACACGCTATGCCCATCACCTTTCTGTTGCTGGACCAAAATACCTGACACACACAACAAAAAGGACAAGCTTATTTTGGCTCATCTTTTGGAGGGTTATGTGAGAAGCTATACTAAATTGGCTCAGCAATTTTACACCTTAGAGGGTAGGTTGTGTCTGGCTCTTTCTTTAGAGGAGCTCTAGTCTTTCACCTTCACCCCGGACATCACCTACTGGTTTCCGTTGTAGACTTTTTTCACTTCCGGCACAGTTTCTTCAGGCTTCCGGTGTAGACTCTTGAGCCTCCCATCACAGACCCACCAGCCTTCTGATGCAGACTCTCATGGGATGCTGCAGTGAGCTCCAGACCTTGGCCTGAATCCTCCGTTCTCACTTGTGCAGACACCCTCTGCATGCTTCCTCAGCCACTCATCGCAGGTAGCTTCCTCCTGTGGTAAGTCAGGCCTCCTTATTAGCCATGGGGAACGCCTCCCTGTGTTTGTGGGGAATGCCTCCCTGTGTTTGCCTCTGTCTCTCTGATGGGATTGATGAAGCCCATCTGCCCTAACATCTGCTATTCCCTCTTCAATCCAGCCATGGGCAGGTGTACTGCAACTAGTGTAAGAATTCTCTGTCTTAGGATTGTTTGAGGACCTTGAATACCAGCCTCAATACCTCTGATCTACCTCTAGTGGGACTCCATGACTGTTGCAGTACCCAGCACCATCCCCACGGGCTCTGGACTAAGAACCTCCCAGCCCCAGAAGTCCCAGCATAAGAGCTTTTCCTACTTGGGGACACTGCCCTTGGTAGAAGTCTCCAGAATGTGACTTGAGATCAGGCTTCTTGTCTCTTGAGCCAACACTTTCAGAGTCAACCTCTCGGGGCTGAGGACAGGCTCCAACCCTCCCAGGTACATCTCTGCTTTGCAACATCACTCTTCCAGCCCTGGGGAGGGCCGCTCAGGTTCCCAGGGCTTCCTAGCCTGGGAAAGCCAAGGCATAGGACAGCCGCTCAAGAGGCTTGTCATCGCCTCCGACCACACTGACTGTACTCATCTGCTGCCACAGCTCCTAATTAGGGCTGGGTGTTATGGGTTGCATGGTGTCCCCTAAAAAGATTTGTTGAAGTTCTAGCCACCCAGATCTTGTGACTGGGACTGATAGTTCATGGTGACATCAACCAGAATGGATTAAGAAATGCCGAGAACATTCATGCAGCATAGCTCTGGGTGTTCTGGTTGATTGATGTGTAGGCCAAAACACAGAAGAGGAAGGCCCAAGTAGTGCCAATAACAGGCTGATGGCTTCAGTGGAATAAAAGAGAAAAGAAGGCAGCCTTCCCTTTCTGCTTCCTAGAGGAGCTTCCATTTTCACCATCACCTTTGGGAGCTTGTCCCCAGTTCCTCAGGCTTCCACTGCAGCTCTTCAGCCTTCCAGCACAGACTGTTTGGCTTCCCAACAGACTCACATCAGACTGTGGTGAGCTCCAGGCCTTAGACTCTCAGGGGGATCCTCCAGCCCTCCGCACACAGGTAGCTGTGGCACACAGCTGGCCACAGCACACAGCTGGCCATGACACACAGCTGGCCACAGCACACAGCTGGCCATTGTTCATTCTTCAACCCCTGATGCCACTGGTGACCATTTCAAGCTGATTTCGTGGCTCCTCTGTATAACATATATATTTTTCATGCGTTAAATCTGTTCCTCTAGTGGACCCTGACTAATGCAATGACCTTATCCAGAAATAAGGTCATTACAGAAGTGACTAGTTGAGCTGAGATGAGGTCACCCTGGCCTTTTGATCCAGTATGACTGGTATCCTTAAAGAAAAGGAGAAAGATGCCAATCCAGTTTGACTGGCCTTACACAGGGGGGAAAGGCTGTGTGACCACAGAGGCAGAATCTGAGTGAGACATCCATAAGCCCAGGGATGCTGAAAATCGCCAGTGACCTATCAGAAGCTAGGAAGAGATGAGGAGCCCACCTTGCCTATTTCAGGGGAACAAGGAACCTTGACTTCAGACTTCTGGATTCTTTCTGGGCTGTGAGAGAATACATTTAAGCCACCCAGCATGTGTTTTATTCCAGTGCAGCAGCCCTGGAGAATAACCAAAGCCTGGAAACATTTTTCTGTCTCCTCTTCCCTCACTCCCCACACACCTACAAGCCACCCTCCTGCAAACCATGTGTCTTTCATTTTTCCTGACCCCGGCTGCCTCTTTGTGGGACCAGATCATGTGGCTCTTTTAACTCCAGAGATGTTTCCAGTAACCCAGATGTTTAGACCAATGTAGACTAAACAGCCAGCTGCTTGGCCAGGCCCGTCCCTATTTGATCCTAATGGTTTGGAGTCTGGGCCACTGCTGTAGGCAAAGCATTTGCCCTTGAAGAAATGTGGTCTCTTCTTGTGACCACATGTCCCCACCAGAGTAGCACAAAGTGGGCAGAAAGAGCAGTGGCTCACAGATTTCCCAGTCAGGAGGTAGTTCACATCGTGGTTGGGGATGGAACCCAGGGAGTCACGAATGCTAGGCCAGCACTCTGCCACCAGGCTGAGTCTCCTGCCCGCACTTGCTCTAATTCTCCATGACAGATGGATCGAGCAGTCCTCTTCCATGTTATCTGTATGCCTACAAGAGCGGGGCAGCAAAATGACCCAGCAGAAAAGGGGCACTCTAGATCTGTCTGGACCCCAAAGCTGGCCAGGTCCATTTAGGGTGCTCTGAAGCATGCCGGGGAGCTGTTTTTGACTCTGCTTCTAACTGACTGGGCGGTGTTGACTGACCTCAGACTTTCAAGGACACTTGTGGGCACTGTTGGCAGGGATGACAGATGGGGATGACCAGGCCCATCCTAAGTGGACAGTGACACATCAGCAAGCCTGGACAGCCTGACAGCAGGCAGAGGTCTCAGGCTGACTGGCCCTTCTGGTAGACCACACAGCAGCAGAGGAAGTGGGTGTAGTATATCCAAAGACAAACTTGCCTGTCCTTTGGACAATCAGCACACAAATACATGTTGAATTATGCAGGGAACAGCTGGGTATACCTGTATTTCCAGGACTCTGGGAGGCTGAGGCAGGAGGATCATATATTGGAGCCCAGCCCAGGCAACTTGGTGACTTTGTGAGTCCCCATAGTTAAATAAAAGCTTTTAAAGGGTGCAAACATAGTTTAGTGTGAAGATTCTTGGTTCAATTCTCAATAGTGGAGAAAACAACCTAAGAAGTAGTAGTGATGTGATGCTTTTTATGCTGCCTTTTCATTTAAATGAAACTGACTCCAAATTTATATGCCTTAAACCTACTTTACTTAGAAGCTGAAGTAGGGATTCCTTCCCCCATTTGGCTCCTGTCAGTACACAGATGACTAGATTTTAAACTAACCAACATCTGATAACCTGTTAATGACTTTCATTTTGCTTTCTGTTTTCCATAATTTATTCACCAACTAACTACATGCATGACTTTATTTAAAGAGATAAAATGGGGTGGTTTTCTGGTAGGGATCAGATTTTGCCATGCTGTGACCCTTCCCAGCCACCTCTTCCCTGGCCCCTCCCAACTGACCTTTCTGCATTATGCTGTTTGGCCTGCACTCGTGGACTCTGCACTTGTGGACTCTGCACTTGTGGGCTCTGCACTTGTGGGCTCTACATTTGTGGTCTCTGCACTCATGGGCTCAAAACAGGACCCAACGTCCAGTCAAATAGCCCAGTTGAGAATCAAAGTGACAGCACTCAAGGATTCAATTACCCTGGTTGACTTCAAACTTGACATTTCATCTATGGAAATCAACCTCTTTGTGGGTGTCCAAATGGGCCCATAAATGTCACTACACACTGGAGTATCACAGTATTTCCAAGGTCAACACGTAGCCACTGAACCTGTGCACGTCACACCGAAACACATCACAGCAATGAATGCCACCCTGGCCTGGGTCACATAGAGTAGTCTCTAAAGTGAGGCAGAGTGTAATGGGGTTGGGACCAAGAATGGATTCCGTCACTAGCACATGTCAGACCAAGGTGAACTAGGGGCTCTTGAGTTTGAGTTAGAAGAGACATAATCAANAAAAAAAAAAAAAAAAAAAAGTCCAAGCATGGGAAACATGACTCTTGGTCTTACACATTAAAACACAACTGTCCCTGGGAAGTCCTCCGCCACGTGTCCTAAGCCTAGCACCAGACTGTGTGGGAATTTAAAATCCTGGACAGTTTAGGGACAAGATTCAACTATATATTGTGTGACCCTGCTAACAAGGCCTGAAATGAAATCCATTAATATCTTTGTAGTGAAATAAAAGAGTAGTCACACTCACTAGAATAAAGATTGGAAGGAGCTGCCTATCAGTCTGGTTCAGGTTTTGTCCCCCAGTGAATACTGGTATCAAACTGAAATAACATTTCAGGGTTTCGATGCATTTTGGTGTCGAGAACTGATAATAGATGGTGGAAAGAAAGTATCATCATGCATTAGGGCTTGGATTACAAATACCCCTCCCCAACAGGCACGTTGTTGAGGGGTGGAACTTCATAAAGGGATGAGATCGCAGGTCCAGCAACCTGCATGTAAGGGGGTCACTCTAGGGCTGGGGTCATAGCCGCATGCACGGCTAGGTGGTGGGGTCGGGAGGAGGAAGCTGGGCCGGAGGGCATGAGCTGGAGTCCTCCTCTCTCTGGCTGTCATCCTGGCTTCCACGCATCAAGCATCTTTTCTTCACCACACCCTCCTGCTGTGATGTTCCTGCCTGATACCCCACTG
>NDGN011413082.1:0-23798 GCA_002564285.1 Tympanoctomys barrerae
ATACACACAAATCTTCTCTCTGCCCTTTTCATATAAAAGATGTTATGGTAATAAGTATAGATATTTGAATGCAGTTATGAATTTAGATGGAGTAGCAAACCTATGCTCACTTTCTGAAACTGATGGTTGTATTAGAGCAGTGTAGAAATTGTTACCATCTTAAAGAAACTATAGTAAATTTGTGTAGAAGCTAAGTACTTAGAATACAATAAAAATAATTATTTAGAGTAACAAAACATAAGGATTACAATTTATTTAAAAAGTCTTAGGAAAAAATTTATATTTTTTGAAATGTTTTTTAATTTTTCTAATGGATTCTTATACCTCATAATTAAGATAAAGTACTTAACACTTTGCTAAAGGTGTGCCCTATATCAAGGCATTCAGTGTTTTTCGTTCTCTTTTTTCACTTTTTCTTTGTTAGTACAACCTTGCAAGATCAGACTTTGTAAGGAGTTGAATTAACACATCTTGAGTCCTTTTGATCCATTTACTCTTCCTTTCCTCCCCAGTCAATCTCTTAGTCCCTGACCTTTTGTAAAGGATCTGCCTTCCTTTTTCCTTTTATCTATTTTTACTTTGCTCTTTATTTATATTTTGGTTTCTCAGGTAAGAGAAGCTATACAATATTCAACCTTGGGTGTCTGATTAATTTCACTTAACATTGTAGTCTCAAGGTTCATCCATTTTGCTAAAATAACTCATTTGTGATTGTTTAAGAAAAAGTAGAACTCCACTGTATTCAAATACATTTTTCTCAGTTCATTCATGTATTGATGAACATGTAGGCCATTTCTAGGCTTTGGCTAATGTGAATTGTGCTGCTATAAACAAGGGTATAAAAGCATTATATCCTCAAAACTTGTGGAAGATACCTCGAAGGAATTTCTTTTCTTTTTTTTTTTTTTTGAAAATATCTTCTGCTATCTTTATTTTTTATTTTAATTAATTAAGTTTATTGGCACATTATAAATATGTATCATGGCCACTTTAATTGTAGGGACTTTGTACCTATACATGACTTTCTTTTCCATTCCCCTATCCTCCTTTTAACCCTTCTTTCCTTTCTTGTTTATAAATTTTAGTTTCAATTTTACCTTCTTTTCTCATTTCTTCAAAATTTTACCTTCCTTCATTTTCCTTTCCCTGCCTCCCTGGCTTTCCTTTCCCATTGAGCATTTTCTTCGTAATTTATAATATATAATAAATGTTCTGGCCCTTACACATTTGGCTTTTCACATCAGAGAAACAAAGCAATATTTACACGTATGCATTTGATTTATTGCACTTCACGGTATAGTCTCAAGGTGTATACATTTAGTTAGAAATGTTTTAAATTATTTATTTATTTGGTATAGAGTCTTGCTCTGCAGCTCAGACTCATAGTGATCCTCCAGTCTCAGCCTTGGCACAGAACACCCAGGCTTTCTGGGCAGGCACGGAATGCAGTACCAGGGATTGAACTGGAGTCCTTGCACTTTCCAGGCAGGCGCTTAGACAGTCTAGTAATTTTCCCAGCCCTACAATTGTTTTAAATTGGTCCTTCTTTATGGCCAAGCAGTATTCTGCTCTATTAAAAAGCACAACCTTCTTATTCATTCCTCAGTTGATGGGAATTTGGGTTGTTTCCATATTTAGCTGTTATAATCTACACTGCTATAAAGATAGGTGTGCATACATCCTGTAGAATGATGTTTTAAATTCTTTTCAGAAGATACCAAGAAGAAAATACCTTGGTTAAATGGACCCTTTGGATTTAGGTTTTTGAGGAAAATGCACACTGATTTCCACAGAGCTTTCCCCAGTCTACACTCCTGCCAACTGTGGAGAAGACCTCTTTTTCCTCAAGCCTCACCAGTATTGGTTATTGATTGATTACTTGATAATAGCCATTATTTCTGGAGTGATATGGAATCTTAGCATTGTTTTAATTGCAACTCTCCAATAACTGGTGATACTGAATATTTTTTTCATATAATTAGAAGGTGTAGAAACACCTCCAAACACACCATGAGCCAAACAGCCTCACTGGAAGATTTATGTCCTCTAATAAATGGTGCTGGGAAAGCTGGACTTCTACATGCTACAGAAAAAAATAACACCTATGTTTCCACTATACACTAAACTAAAGTCAAAATGGATCAAACATCTAAATATTAAAACAGAAACACTAAATCTTCTGGAAAACAGGGTAAATAGAATTGTGGAGACATAGCTGTAAGTAGAGTTTATGAACAAACCCAGACCACAGTGGGAATCATATAGAAATAAGCAAATGTGATCTCATCCTATTAAAAAGATTTTTCACAGCAAGAGAAACTGCAGAGTGAAGGGGTTACCCACTAAGTGGAAAAATATCTTTTGCCAGTTGATCCTCAGACAAGGGATTAATAGGTAGAATATATAAATAACTCAAAAATATTAGACCCTCCAAATTTAAAGTCCCATTTTAAAAATGAGTATCTGAAAGGAATAGACACTTCTCAGATGAATAAGTAGAAGTGACAAATAAATATAAGACATCTAATCTTATTGGGGTCTGGCAATACAAGAATCATTACTATAACTACAATATAGAATAAGAAAGTGAGACACAGGGAGATTAAATTCCTCATACTTATATGTGTAGTTAGAATAGAATTTTGTTTTAAACTAGGAGTTTATGTGACAAAACTGTCTCTTATGACTGAGAAACTTCCCTGACTCTTAGCAACTTAGACTTTGTTTCTAGACACATTGATTTTCCAAAAAATATTTTCTATAATTTATATCTGGGGAAACATT
The DNA here is from genome assembly GCA_002564285.1 of Tympanoctomys barrerae. Classification (NCBI taxonomy): domain Eukaryota; kingdom Metazoa; phylum Chordata; class Mammalia; order Rodentia; family Octodontidae; genus Tympanoctomys; species Tympanoctomys barrerae. The sequence goes on from NDGN011413082.1 coordinate 2,785, forward strand.
CTTTGTTCTATAAATTTTAGGACAGATTCTCTTCCACTCTTGAATCCCACAATTTTGGTAAGCAGGCCTTTCCAATCAACATACCATTCATAGATAACATATACATCGAGACTGACTCTTCATCCTTAAAGGATGGACCAGGGGATTGAGGCAACTCTAGGTCCTTGTAGCTCCCAAGAAAGAGTCAGACACCTCATTTTCCTAATGTCATCATGAATGATAGAGGGAAGTATTTTTAAGGTACTATTTTCCTTCTCAACACTTTAGTCCATTAAGCAATGAAAAGATAACAACATATCTTCACGGGCTCACTGATTTTTCTACAGACATATTATTCAGAAGATCTACAGATAGAATAAGAAATTTAAGACAGAACCTATTTAATTTCCTTTCATATAGTCTGTTTTCTTCGCATTGCATGTTTAGATGATAAAGATATTAAGTTATTATTTTCATCTCAAGCATACACACAGCAGATATATTTGTGTTGTCTTTTGATTAAGCAAGTCAAGACATAGTTTTATACTTGCAGCAGGCTGAGTTATGATATAATTTCAAGTTGGCAAGTAGCAATGTGGTAATATGTGGAACTACATAAAAAGATTAAAATACTTTATGCAGCCTGGAAAATACATTTCTGCATTGCAGTGATGAAATAATTGCCTTTCCAAAGTATAATTTGGTCGATGATCATAATTTCTATTAAGCAAATGTTCAGACAATCCTGCATCTATCACCTTAAATCCATTTAAAAAGCTTTCTACAGTTTCAGAATGTATGAATAACTTTTATGTTTAATATAGAAACTAATGCTGATGTCTCCCCTGATATGAAAATGAGAAGTCTAATTTTAACTAATAATTCTGTCAGTGTTATAAAATGACTAAAAGAGATTTTGTGCTGCTGGTGTATAATGAATTTATTACTCAAGACTGCTTCTGAGCAGGAAAGAGATAATTAAAGAGTCTTCTTTTTTTCATAACTTAAATGTTAATGTCTTTCCTTTTTATCCTGAGTTTTCCAGCAAAGAAAGGCAAGCCAATTTTATGAGGGTTACAAGTGTAGAAAATACATATGCACTAGCAATTTTATGCAGGTGTTGAATCCAATAATTTGTTGTTGATTTTGTGGTCAGTTTTAATCACTGATTTGTGATTAGTGACAGTAATGGACAATAAATAATCATTATCATATTCCCTGCCATAAATAAATTTGTTTTTTTAAGTACATAAGAGAGCTGGGAGTAAAATCCATTACATACAGTAAGCACATCTGTGAAAAATCAATAGCTAATGCCTTAACATAATAAATTATAGAGAAATTAGAAAGCAATAAAAATTTATATGCGATAAGAAAGTTGTAGGTCATTGTGTATTTTCTTTCCTGGGTAGCCCTCACAAATTCTAAGAGAAATGTGCCATTTAGAAATTTTGTTCCTTTGCTGATTTTTCAATCTAGAGTATAGAAATAATCAATGATCTGCTTGGTCTCTGAATCACCTCCCTAGCCTGACTCTGCATGAAGGGGCTGGGGAGTAGTGATGAGCAGACAGGTACAGTCCCCATTTTCAGATAATCTATAGATTGGTAAAAGATAGAGATATATCAACAAAAAACCGATGCAGGAAGTAAGTGCTAGTCCAGGAGGGACACAAGCAGCCTTGGATAGCAACTTGAAAGCAGTATTGGACACTCACCAGCAGTGTCTGGGTAGAGGTGGCTGAAGTCTTCGCTTGGAAAGTGATAATTCAGAGGAGTCTTCCTGTGTAAACAGTAGTTTATGGAAAAATGTGAGCAGCATGTCAGTTGCCTCACAGTCAAGAAAGCTGAGCATATTTAGACAAGAGACATAACCTGGCCAACTGTACTTTATATCTCCAATTTCCCTGCCTCTCTGCCTTTTCTTATGCTTTATAACTCTTCTTTTCATTGAAGATGCTGAGCTCCGCTGAAATATGGGCAAGTCCAGAGCTCCATGAGGGAACTCTGGTGTCAAGAGCTTAGGCTCTCTTTCATTCAAATGGGTTTTAAAACTCCTTTTCTTTTTTAAAAAACTTAATTACTAGTGTAATTGTGCTTCTGACTTGTCAGCACATATCAGAGATCTTTTAACAGTCTCCTATACCTGCTCCCTGAGGAAGATGGTTGAGCCGTCTGACTTTCCTTTTCTCTTAGTAATGACCATCCTGCCTTTTACAGAGAACATGTCATTGGGACACTGAAAGAGACTAATTCATAGGAAGTCTACAAAAGTTATTATGTAAGTGATCCATTTATGTGTTGTTCCAGTAAAGTTTAAGTTTTTGATATGAACTTGATGTTGGGACATCTTTTCTAGCATGCTGTGAGCCAGCCTGATACTTTTCACAGGACCTTAGGAAAATGTGGCCATGTAGAGCAATGGAGTGCATTTCAGCCTTTGTATTTCAGAATCTCTTCTGCTTAAATAATTCTGGTATATAAATAATTCTGGTTATTTGACTTAACATTAGAGTTTGTTAAGTTTTATCAACTTACTCATGAATGCCTCATGCTTATAATTTTTTAAGAGTAGTAAGTTTTAAGAGTAGTACATTCTAACTGTAGTACTTCTTTGTGTGCAAATAGCAGTTTCTATGTCCATTCATCTGTTAATGGTCATATAGCCTGCTTCCAAGATTTAGCTGTTACAAATTGTGCTGCTGTAAAATAGGTATGTACGCATTGCTATGGTGTCATGATTTTGACTCCCTTGAGAAAATTTCCCCCACATCATTGACAAAATTATTTTAATTAGTAATTATTTCATTTCTTGATGATATTTATCTTATATGAGAAAGTCAATATATTCATTCACATACATTCATATATGTATTCATATGAATACATAAGAATGAATATATATGGAAATATATGGCATATATATGAAAGTTTATGAAAAATGTATCTTTGGAAAGGGGATGGAAGAAAAAAAAACTTAAGAAGCAAAATGATGAAAATAGCTCTTTCAAAAGGCAGAGGAGTCACACTTTGAAAGGAACATGAATGGAGAAGAAGGGTAGAGGATAAAGAAAGAATTAAGATGTGTTGTGTTGTGGGGCCAGAGAGATGGCTCAGTGGAATAAGCACTTCCCTGGCAAGCGCAAAGGCCTGAGTTCAATCCCTGGTTCTGAAAAAAAAAAAAAAAAAGCAAAGCTGTGTTGTGTACAAATACCAACTCCTCATGACAAATACAATCATTATGCACTGCAAACATTCAGTAATACAAAAAAGCATCGCTAGCAGTGTTTGGTGAAGGTCTCTTTACAGTCCTTTTCATGGTCCCATGCATCTGCCATCTCTCTGTGTCAGTTTCACCTCCTTGATACTTTATTCCCTGGTTCTGTTCTAGTGTTAAATGTGACACACATCAGTCTTTTGCTATAGGCACCACATGCCCATGGACATCTGTGCAGAGGCTTAATATTCCCAGTTATGCTATAACTTATCATGGCCAAAGTTATAAAAATTTTCTTCTATCCATACTTAGGAAAATATAATGTCACACTATTGTCTTGTGATCACATTAAGCATTTTGGTTGCCTATGCTAAAATTTTCTCTTGGGGTGTGTACTGGTTGATACATTGTGTCAATTTGAAAAGTTTCAAAGTCTAATTCTGCGACTCAGCAGAGATCCAGGGTTCTTACTTTATAAAAATCCTCATCCTGTGCAAGAGGAGGGCATAGACATTGTGTGAGTTCTACACCCCCAACTCAGGGTAGCCTGCTTATAATATAAGGAGGAGAGAGAGGTTTTCTAGAAGCCAAAGCTGCTTCCTTTCTCTTTGCTCTTCCCTGTTTTTTCCAGCCAGAAATGGCTTCCCTTTTCCATGTGCTACTCTGTCTTGGAGCCAGCCAAATATGGACCAAAACCTCCACAAATTATGAGCTAAATACACCTTTACTTCCTTAAGTTTAGGTGTTGAGTATTTTGCTCCATCAACCAGTACAAATAACCAAAACAAAATTTGGTACCAGGATTGGGGTCTGTGCTGACAATGTGGAGTTGCCTTTTTTGTTTTTGGTCTTTTTGATTTTATACCTGACAATGTGGATTATGAGCTTTTGAGAATGGCATATGGGGAAAGATAGGAAACATTTGAGATGTTACCCAAAAGAGAAGTGCTGGAACACCTTTGGCTATTCTGTAGGGGAGATTCTAGTCAGCTCTGAAGACCAAAATGCTGAGAAAAATCCTGCCTATAAATACAGGGCTAGGGAGGTTTCTTCTGGGAAGAAGGACTGCATCGGTTGTTGGACTCCAGATGGTGTGTTTTATGGCTTGATAGAAAGTTTGTGTAAATTTTGCTCCATCCAGAGACTTTGTCTGAGGCTGAGATTGAAGGCAGTGGACTAATTAATCTGACAAAAAATACTTTAAGGCAGGCAAATGTTGAGGCAGTGACATGGCTATTGTTGGGCTTTTAGTCAAGTTTATGTTGAGAATCAAGAGCAAAGATTCCAGCAGGATGATTTAAAATGTGAGTTTGGAAAAATAAATAAATAAATAAATAAATAAATTATAATAAAATGTGCCAGGAAGGCTGTGGACTGCAAAGATGGAGTTGAGATCTACATTGTTCAAGAGGAACAGGAGAATAAAAATATGTCCTGAGGGGATCATAGGAGGTGGCAGGTCCTCACCCTTTGCAGCCTCAGAGCTCCAAGGGTGAGGGACTTTGCTTTGAAGAAAAAGCCACAGAGCGCCATGTTCCAGAATGGTGGTGGCGACCACATCAGGTTCCAAAACGGAAATGACACAGAAAATTTGTTTCTTGAAATCCAGGTTAGAGTGCTCAGTGATTCAGGTCTTTACACCTACAGCCAAGCAAGAAAAAATCCTAGGTACTGCTTCAGCTGGCAGTGAATCTAGACATCACCCAGATGATGTTAATTTCAGGTGCATGCAGAATACAGGATTTCTGGGGTTAAGAAGGTTTCCACCCATTCAGAAGGCCTGGGAAGCTCAGCAGCATGCCCCTGGAAGGGCAATGTGTAAAGTTGTGAGTGGAGAGCCTATTTAACAGAAATCCTAGACCTTTAGAAAAGCCACAAATGTGGATTATGTGAGAAAAGCTGCAAGGGGGAGAACAGCCAGCTCCTGAAAAAAGTGATTGGAGCTACAACCAGCAGAAGTGCCAGAGAGGTGGAGCCACATAGAGCTCACAATTTACCACACATGGCTTGATGTCACAAGCAATGTGACATTGCAGATGTCACAAGTGGAACTACACAAGTTAATGTTTCTCTGTTGGATTTGGGACTTGCTTTGGCCTCAATGCTTTGTATCCTGCTGTGTGTACCTTTTGGCATGGTAATATTTATCTTGTGACTTTAAATGTTGGAAGTGTTTAATTTTTCATTTATACAGGGGCTCACAGCTAAGAGTTTGCCTTAGATCTTAGAAGGGATTTGGGACTTGGACTTTTCTGCATTGCTGAACCTGTTAGGAATTTGAAAACTCTTGCAGACAAACTAAATGCCTTTTGCATAAGGGATGTGCATGAGTCTTTGGGGGCCAGGGATAAAATGTTATGGTTTTCATGTAATATATATATAAGATTGATAGGTTTAACAGTGATTCTTAATGATAGTTAAACCTGTGTTATAATGTGCAAATTGTAAAATGTCAATAATCATGTATATGCACCTAAAAACTGGTTTAAGAAATTGTCCCATTGCCCAGTTGACAAGGGGTGGATTGTACTGGTTGATTAATTGTGTCCAATTGAAAAGTTAAAAAGTTTAATTAAGTGACTTAGCAGAGAGCCAGGATTCTTACTTTATAAGCATCCTCATCCTGTGCAACAGGAAGGCATAGACATTGTGTGAGTTCTACACCCCCAACCTAGGGTAGCCTTCTTATAATATAAGGAGTGGGGAGAGGCTTGCTAGAAGCCACAGCTGCTGCCCCTCCCTTTTCTCTTCTTTGTTTTCTCTGGCCAGAAATGGCTGCCCTCTGTCATGTGCCACTCTGCCTTCGAGCCAGTCAAATATGGATCAAAACCTCCACAAACTGTGATCTAAATACACCTTTACTTCATTAATTTTTGGTGTCAAGTATTTTGTTCCAGCAAAGAGTAAACAAGAACCAAAACAGGGTCGAATATCATTGTTTAACCACTTCCTTTTGACTACGTAAGTGCTACTGCTAATCCATCCATCTATTGTGCTGATGTTTATTTTCTATTGATACAGTGCCTTCTAAGTAATAGTTACATTTATCTTGCTATATTTGAGTAGACCTTCTTATCTCCTCTGATCTTTTTGAATTATGATTGTGAGCAATTTCTTTGTTATCCTTCCATTTTGTCATCTGAAAATATGTTATATGGATTGTTTGTCTTTATCCAGCTTACTGTTTCTTTATTCAGCTTTACAAGTCCACAGTTGTCACCTTGACCAAAGCAATAGTTTAGCTGGTGTGGTGTAAACTAGCTGGATGATACTGGCCAGGAACATCAGGTGACACAGTGAAGGGACGAAGTGTACCTGTGCTGGGACACTTGCCTTGGCCCCTGCTCTAAGTGCTTAGGCAGCAATGATTGGTACCCCAGAATACTTTCCTACTAACTTAAAAAAAACTTTAAAGAGGTTATTAATACTCATATTATGAGTCATTTCCTTTCTTTTCATAGAGAAACTTTCCCTAACTTTCTCACATTGCTCATCATTGATCTTAGTGTGCTTTACTCATGTATTATTTCTAAAGTGAACCATTTTCTCCTTTATCATCAATGGGCTCAACTGAGTACAAGTGATCTTCCTCACTGAACCAGGCAAAAGTAAACTGTAGATTTAATGTTTTTTAATCTTTTCTTTGAAGGTTTCTTGCTTTTAGGTATACTCAGTTTACTCTGGGCTACTTCATGGCATTGTCTTAGACTTTGCAACTTGTGGGTTATTGCACCAATTGAAGCATGGAAACCTCCTATTTAGTCTTTAAGATACCACTTAGAGTCATCCAGGAAGCATTTTTTTCATTAACTGATCTACAGGATCAAAGCCAATGTCTGCAAGTTAAGAAGATGAGAGAATGTGGTGGGATATCTCTGCATACATCATGACCACTCCTCTCAAAGGTTGTTTCCAGACTCTTCCTTCTACTTGTAACACTGAGGTAGGCTCTCTTTCCCTTTCCTATGTTGAGGTGCCCGAGATGTGACAGGGTGCACAGGTTCTGATAAAGAGGTTTTCCTTTATGTAAGTACATATTCCATAAGCCTCACACTAATACTATAAATTGTAAAGATGAGTGATTCCTGAGAGTTTTAGTTTTAAACAGGACCTTTCATCACAGTGTACAGCAGTCACATTTGTCAACTACGGATTTTTGTATCCAATTAGGAGATTATTTGTCTTAGATGGGTTATCCTTGAATATCTGAGAGGCTTCTTGTAGGTTAAAAAAATTCAGTTGGCCTTTTTTTTTTTTTTTTTTTTTTGAACCAGGGATTGAACTCAGTTGGCTTCTGATCAGCATGTGCAACAGTTCTCATGGTCTCAACTCAATCCTTAATAAAACACTAAAATACATAAATCCAACATCACCTAGTGCTGAGTTAACTTCCAGAAGTGGGAAAGCTGATCTATACTAGTGGAGCTTTCTTCAGTTGTGGCTCTTATTTTGCAGTGTTGCATTGTTTTTTTTTTTTTTTTTTTTTTCTCTTTATATCTCTCAGTTCACAAAAGGTTGCACAGTGTTTAATATTGTTTCTGTAAAAAATTTAGTACTATTGTTGAAAAAAGTAGAAGAAAAAGCTGTAATTACTGTTTCCTGTGGTTTATTATTTATTATGATTCATGTTAGTATTAATATAAAGATTTTCATATCCTACGCATTTTGAAATATATTGTAATATATTTATATATTTATGAGTGCAGTGTGATATTTTTACACATACATACAATGTGTAGGGATTACACCAGGACAGGTGGCATGTTTATCATCTCAAATATTTGTGTTTGAATATTGCTGTATTTTGTGTTGGGAGCATTTAAAGTCTTTTCTAGCTATTCTGAAACACATGCAGTTAGTTATTGTTAACTACAGTTATCCTATGGTGCTACATAACATCAGAGAATGTTTTTCTTAAATAACTGCTGTAGATTGGTTATGCTTAGGGCTTCTACATGACCTTATCTTGAGCTCTAGCTTTTCTATGCAGAGAGTCTGTTTGGGGTTTCCTAAGGGAAGTGGAAGCCAATATTAAATTTACTTTCACTTTCTGCTCAGTTAGGATAGAAACACAGATCTTGGTGGGTGAAACATTAACTTATTCTGAGTTCTCTATCCCTTTCATTGACACTGGGTAATAAATCTCAAATCAATTTCATGCTAAACCTTATGATTTTTGATATACATTTGCAGTGAGTGCCCTCTGGAACACTGTCTTTTATTGAAGTCTCAGAGAAATAAAGGACACAGGTTATTACTCTAACATTTTTAGTAGCTCTGTTCTTGTATATTTTGTCTTTTCTATTAAAAGTCACATAATCTTTTACAATGGACTCCAGACTCATGGTGAAGGACATCAGGTTTTTCTTTTCTGAAGCTCTAATTAGGGGACAGCATGACAGATAAATAAATTTGTTCAGTATCTGCAATCAGTAAAACCTTTATTGTGCTTGTAGCATGAAATATTTTTTTTTTAAAAATTGTGATCTTTGGTCTAAAGAAAACTGTTTTATATAACAAAATATCATTCTAAGAATAAAGCTGTAATTGCAAGATACACAAAAAGAAATCATGGTCAGATAAATTAAGATCCCACCTAGCTCATGTAAAGATAATTAACAAATGGTAGAAACTAAATGCATCAAATAGTTCCTCTAAACCTGAAATTAACAAACCAAATTTTAAAGCAGTATTTTATGAGGAAGGTCCAATTGATATTTATATCTTATCATCCCCATGATTAAGAAATATTTATAACTGTCTGTAGGATCAGAAGAAAAGAGATTTATAACAATTTTAGAAAGTGAGACATAATTATACCTTAACGATTCTAGCAAAAGGGGACCTAGACCATGGTGACATTTAATGCAGTCAGAACTAGCCTCACAAGATCACTGTAAAGCTTCTTTGAAATGATATTCTTTTATTTTCTTTCTTCTTTCTGGAGGGGAATATAATGCCATTGCGATGTGCAGCATTTGGTCATATTTTTAAGTACTAAGAAATAATCTCTTCCTATTCCTACCATTTTATCAGTCTGTGAAAGCCCTTTTAAATAATCCCTGAAAATACTGAGTATATTATTGAAATATTTCTTATTTGTATTTATAAAATAAACTGAGCCATGAAAATAGATTTAACTGTTGAAACAAATATCCTTGGGCTACATTTGAAACTTTTTAAAATAAATTCGATATTATTTCAAAAATTAGAAAATGAAAAATTCTGTAGTGCAGAGTGATACAATCAAGTGGCACTGATTACTTGAAAATACACCCCCGATGGTCTAAGTCTCATTGAATATTCACAAAACCTATAATGAAATATACTGAATATATTCTCAAAAATTCTTTTGTAGAATACACAAAAAGCAGCAAATTTAAAAAAAGATATATTTGTATTTGGTGATATTTTTCTTCTTTGATAATTATTGGACAGAAGAATAATCTATTAGCATATTAAGTCAAAATAACTAAATTATCTCTTGTCATATCTACTCTTGAGGACTTGTTGATCATAATAAATAAATGCTATATTGCACTGGTTTCTCAACTAGAATAGCAGGAATAAAATTATTATCCAAGAGGAAAAATATGGTGAGTGACCTGGTAACGTAATGTGATGTCCTATAAAATTATAATCTTTTCATAGCCATTAACTCCATTCCAAACGTGTCGTTATGTTTGAATCACCTACTCTGTGCCATCAGAGATGGTGAGAGTAGAACCAGCTTGATTGTATTTTTTTTGCACCATGATTTCATAAAGCATCGGAATGTAGTTGTTTCTGTTGTTCCTTGTTTCAGGAGATGCTGCCATTTGGCAGGCAAGGTTCTGTGCTAAAGAAGGTGGTGATAACTTGATATACTGCATCCACCAGATGTGATGTTCATTGTGCTTGACTTTTTAGCCAAATACAAAAGATTATTCATAGGAAATTAGATTGTAAGTGCAGATAGGACCTTTAAAATTCCTGCTGTCCACATTTTTCTAATTGCATAATTGGATAATAAGTTAGGTTGGGACAGCACAGCCCTTGTCATCATATAGACAATCTTGAAAATAGAAAAAGAAGAAATCATTTCTTCCCTCTATGCATCCCTGAGTAAAGTGAGGTGGCAACAAATGGATTTGCAAAATAACTCCCATTAGTCCATGCTGGCAACATAACTGGTTTTTTAAGTATTCTTGTAAAGTTATCTGTCCGCTACAAGAAGGATATCTAGGAATAATACGCTATCATTCATATATGTGTTACAATATAGAGACATCCATAAAAGCATAATAGAAGCTTCAAGGTTGATTTCCAACTTTGTTTCTTTTTCTGCCAATTCTTTCCTTCTGCAGTACTGCGATGGTTTTACATTGTATTTTGGTCTCTTGATGGAGAGGTGGGGAAGTATTTTCCAGACTCAACGAGACTAAAGATTTTATCTTCACTACTGACATTTAATTTTTATGTAGATACAGCTCTACTGAGTTCAATTGTCTTTGTCACATAATGGAAGAAAGCACTGAATTCCAATGCTTGTCATAGCAAAGTTATTCTATCATGGCTTAGTGGCCTGATTTCCTGCTGTTGGGACGAAATACCTTATAGATGGTTTCAGTCCATTGTCAGCTGGATCCAACCACAACATAAAAAAGAGCACTAGGTGCAAATATCATGGGGGTATGGTGTGGTAGAGCAGAGCTGCTCACTTCATGAAACTGGAAAATACAGACGAATCGGTCAGGAATCAGAATCCGTAAAGTCCTGACCACATAACTCATCAAGACACATCCCATGATGTGCTTTACTAAATTCTTAGACAACTCTTGAGCCAACCAAGTTGGTGGTCCAGATTAAATCACACATAGTTTGTTGCAATTTATAAACTTCTTGGTTATTCTAGTTATTTTTAAGTACTATAACTCTGTTACCTACACTACCATCTCAATCATGGAAAATATTCAACTGAATTAAACTGTTTTCCTTTTGAGAGTCATCCTTGAAATTTTTGTTATATTTTTCCTCTTTATTTGCCAGTTCCATTGTATGTTTCTTTTTATTGACAAATTAAAGATTTGGAAATGCAAGTCAATCCCTTCTATACAAAAATATTCATTTCTTTCATGATACACATGTTTCTTTTGTTCCTAGAAAATTAAACTCCTATTTTTGATAGTCACATAATGTCTTGGGATAAAGTGAATATTTTCCAACCTTATTTGCATGTACATATAAGAATATAACGTAATTCTTGTAAATGATGTATAAGCAGAAGTATTGTTCAGTGATTATTAGGGTTTCCTTTAACACATTACAAGGCAACGATATTTGTGTATCATATAATATCTTACTTTTGCCTAAGTAATGGGATACATTGTAAGTGGTTGTAAGTTCAAACATTCACTCTAGGTATTGTGGACAACTCTAACCTTGACATCTTCTTATATCAACTATTGCTTTAGATATCACCTATCTTTTGTCTTTTTTTTTTTCCTGTAGTGCTCTTTTTATGTTGTTGGTGTACTTATGTGTATAATACCTTGAAAACAATGATGAAGAAAAACTTTTTAATTTATTTTTTCTTGCCTGGAAGTATCATTTGGCATCTTAAATCTTTATTCATAGGTTGGCTGAATATATTCCTATAATATATAATTCTATGGCCCAATTTTTTATTTGAATTTGTGCCTTGCCATCTTGTAATATTGAATAAAGGTGAAGTTTGTTGCTATTTTATATTTAATGTAGTAAGCTCTATATCCATTTCCCATACTCCAGAAAATTTTATCATCTTGATTATTCTTACATTTGGCCATCTCTATTTTAATTAAATCTTTCCAGTTCACATTAGTGTTAGTTCTTAATCAAAAGATTCATGTGGCTCATTCCCTTGGTGGAAAATATACTTTCTTATTTCTTGATAATTGCCTTTCTTTCCCACCAGTCCTTCTTTACTAAAACTCCTTTCAGTTAGATGCTCTTTTTATTTGTCCATTTCTTTCCTTTTGCTCTATGGCCTAGGAAATGTATGAAAATTTGTCCTCCAGCTCAAACTTTGCCTCCAAATAGCCATGTACACTTATGGGCATTGCTTTTAGTTATTTTTTATGTATTTAGTACAGGATCTGCAGGGTCTCATTACACAAATCTTAGGAATCTTCCTGTTTTCAGCCTTCCAAGCACTGGGATTACAGGCAGGCACCACTCTGCCCAATCTCAGTCACCATCTCAGCCTGCCCCAGGGTGTGGTGCTGGCACACCTGGGTTTCGAATCCTCATTCCTGCATCTGCCTAAACAGGCACTTTAGTCTGCTGAACTATCTGGGCAGACCTCTGGACATTACTTTTCAAATGAGCCTGTTGCTTGGTTATCCTATTTTCCTCTAGTGTGGTTGTTCTATTTATATCTAATTTTTCTTTTATGGTGAAGATTTCAATACATCTCTGATAAAGCATAATTTTCTCAGACTTTATAAAAGACACATTTCTTAATTATTCCATGTGGGAACTAGGGTATCTTGCCAACTTGCAGCCTTCTTTGGTAGGTGAGTTCAAAAGAGATTTAAATAATTCTTTTGGGAAGCCCCCAAGTGACTGATAAAAACCTTATTTCCAAGGTATCAAGGACAAATCTAACCTACTTTAGTTTGTGTCTTTAAATATGAGCCCTGTTTTCAGAACTAAAGTTAAAATATCTTTTGTTTTGTGGTTTATATTTAGTGAGAATATTGGTTTCTGAATTATGGGAATGTTGATTCCTGAATTATACCTACCTAAAAGTTCTAAGAGAACCTTATTAAGAAGTTCTGTTGACTATTTTCTGTGGCTTCCAAAATGGTTAGTTTTAAATCCTATTGCTGTGATCTCAAGCTCTTCTCTTGTCTGAGTAGTGCAAATAGCCAGCCAACACCCTCATCCTAGTGTTTTCTCAGTCATAGTATAATAAATGTGGTGGCCAAACACCCAGGCTTAACATTAATTGATGTATTGATTCAAAATGTTCTTAATAAATGCTCAATATAGTCTTTATTTTAGGTACTTATTTTTACCCTCAAAGAGTTTATGTTCAAGTGATGATGCTGCGTGATAAGCAGATAGAAAATAAATAAACACATGGTTTTCTATGAGATGACTCAAACTTGTATAGATGTCAATTTTCTTATACACATTTGTGTTTTTCATGAAATTCTAAGCCAAATCTTGAAGATATTTCCATATGTGAATAAATTCATTTTTAAAATGTTTCCATGATAAAAATACTTATAAATGTTATAAAAATACAAAGTATAAGTATGATAAAATAACCTGTGTAAATGTGTTTTATGATAATTTAAATAAGTATGACCTCTGATAAATTAGCATGCTGCTCAATGAACAAACAGAAAAAATTTGAACATATTAAATATTATTACTTATTTTAAGACAAAGTAGAATTTTTATGCATTTGGTACAGGGTCTCATGATGCAACTCAGACTCTTGATGATCCTCCTGTTTTCAGCCTCCCCAGTCCTGGGATTACAGGTTACATCACCACCCCTGGTTTTGGTGGCTGGCTCAGTGTGCCCGGGTGGGGCCAGCACTACATGTGATGGTGGGGTTTGATCCCTGGTCCCTGTGCCTGCCCAAGCAAGGTCTTAGCTATCTTATAGGCCCTAAAGTTGACATTTTAAGTCGACAAGGCAATGACAAATATTTTTGCTAGGTAAAACTAAAATAATTGTTTACTACTTAGAAGACAAATTAGCCAAGCATGGCGGCACATGCTTGTAATTCCAGAGCTCAGAAGGCTGAACGAGGAGGATTGTGAGTTTGAAACTAACCTGGGCTACAAAGTGAGCTTAAGACCAGACTCAAATGTATAGTAAAACGGTGTCTCATAAAGACAATAACAACAGCAACAAAAAAGAATTTTTTGGTATATTAGCAAAGTAGTAAATAGTTTTGAATGTAAACACTTCAATAAATCATTTTTAAATATAGGAAAACATATATTGTATTGGGGATACAGAAGGTGATTTTAAGAATGACAGAAATGTGTGTTAGAAATCATAGAGAAAATATTATAGATTAGACTACAATAACATTTGAAACTTATAGTTTCAGTTTCAAAATATTTCCCAGTTACCATCCCAGATAATTTTCCATCAGTGACAAGAATTTAAAAACATGCACTTTATATCCTCAGTAAAACTACAGGTAATCTGAATCACTGATGAAGTCCAAGGGCTGATATGACAGTGAGATTATGCAGCAGTATGAGATAAATTGCAAAAAATGGCCATCTGCAAGTGACTTAGAAATACTGAAAACTGTTCACTTCTCATAGGAATGGAGCACAACATTGAAGACAAGCCTCAAATCCCTTTAGATCACAAGTGTCATTGCTAATTGAGGTAAAGTGAGATCATGCTTGGGTCCAGTTTCCTTGATGAAAGGTAAAGGATGCTGCCCCGAAGAATGATAAAAGAAAGTCCTGTTAATTGGAAGTAGTATTTTGGTGACACAGGTGAATAAGTGAGATTCTGCATTCTAAGAAAGTCCTTTAACTTCTAATTCCTTTGTCTAGGAACAACGCAATTGAATGTTACACTTGTGAAGACAAAATAATTAACAGTTAAAGGTTTAGCTGTTAATGTTAAACTTTTATAAGAAAAAATTCCACTAGTCTGGAACGAAGTTCTGATCTTTCCCTTCCACAACATTCAGAAAAAAATCATTTTATTTAAAATTTATAATGAAAAACAAGCAAAGAATTAGAGTGGAAATATATTTAAAGAAAGGTTAAGAAAGAAATGAGAAAGAAATTCCTAGCAGATTAAAAACCTTGAGTAGAGAGCTTTATTTCCAGAAAACAGTATTGGACTGTGACTAAATATTTTATTTTTATTTATTTTAGTTTTCTGATACTGTGAATATAGCTCAGCATCTTGGACTTACCAGGCAGATATATATGCTGCTGAGCTATGTCTCCAGCCCTGAAATTTTAAAAATTAAAATAATTGCCTTTATAAATTAAGAGCATAATATGCAAGAGTACAAAGGAAGATATTCAAAGGCTTGTTAAGATATTTAAAGAGGATGAGAGAGATAAGCTGTTAGATTCTAAAGAAAAATAAGCAAAGGGAATGTTATGGAAATGAAGACCAAATGATAGTAATTACAAGGAAAAAGAGACCCATTCATATATATATATATATATCCTATCTTTCCCAAGAGGAATGTATTTATTATGTATTTATTAAAATCACAAACATGATTTTAAAACAAAATCACAGTAAATGGAAGGGTTGAGAGTAATGGATTTCCACAGAGTAAGGAGCCAGGTGAACAGGGAGGTGAGAGAAGGTTGGTGAGAGGGTAAAATTTCAATTGGATGGGAAGAAGAAGTATAAAGAATCCACTGTATACAAAAGTAACTTCAATGAACAACATATTCTATGCTTGAAAACTGAGAAAAGGGTAGATTTGGAGTATTCACATTGCGTAAAAAATTAAGTATTTGTCAGTAGAGGAAAATACCCACTGTGATTATCAATCCTTTAAGTAAAATCACAGGAAGAGTAACAGAATGGAAAATGATAAGTAAATAGAAATATAGAGCTAAACATGACTGGAGAACAAATGACAGTTTTAATAAAGGTGAAACAGAACAAAAATATGCACTTGAAACACTATTGCAACCAAATGGCTTCACTATCTTGGCTTTAGTAGGTATAGAAGACAATGGATTACCATCTCAGATGCTGTAATGTGTTAAGTATTATGTTCTAGTAGAATCTATTTTAATAGTTTCAGGTGAAAAACATTCTTTAGAGTTTCCATTTTTGAATTGTTTGGACTAAACAAACAATAAACTACTGATGTCTGCAGCAAAAAATATGCACAAATAATGAAATATATAACTGTAAAAATAATTTAAAATATTTTTAAAAATAAAATAAACTTGAATTTATAAAATCAAAGTCTACACTCTTTTTCAGTATATAGTCCATACCAGAACATATCCTTATGAATTACTTAGACTCAGAAAAATTTTAAAATATGAAGTATTATATGAAAATTATATTAAATTCATATGGCTCATATTAATTTTGAACCCCCCAAATATTTTATGAATATGTCAAAGCAAAAACAAATGAGAAATTTAGTGTGCAAAAGGAGATTCAGATGTTAGCGGCATTCATATGGTAAGTATTAATCATCTTTGTACCTTCAAGACACTGATACAGAGGGATGATTGCAGACAATTGTTTTTAAAATGATAAAAGTGCTATGCATTAGGAAAACAATTTGTTTCAGAGGAATTTTTATGGAGTAGGAACATTGTATGGTAGAGATGTCATTTTTAGTTTGCACTTTTTTTTCTTTTATCTTTTTGTGGTACCGGGGATTGAACTCAGGACTCTGGGCTTGCCAAGCAAGTGCTTATTCTACTGAGCTTTCTCCCTGGCCCCCTGCATTTTGTTGAATACAAACTTCATGTTGCATTGTCCACAACAACACCTGCAGTGGCAGTCAAGTAATAGAAGGGAAAGTATTGTTTTATGACAGTATTTTTCCTTGTTCTTTGATGGTTTTAATACAAAGATAAATATGTACATATGGAAGGATTAGCTATTCTCTTAACTGTCAACTCTTGTATCTTTCTCTTCTTATGCTTTTGATAGTATTGAGGTTGTAGGATTTTGCTGACAAATAAGTGATATATATATATATATATATATATTCCCTATTTTATACATTTATATTATTACCTTAGTAAAATCATCTGGTGTCAATATACAAACTGCTCAACTGCCTCAGGTTAGTAGTATATTTGGACTACTAATCAAATTCCTATGACTTTCTTTCCTCACAAAATATGAGTTTAGTAACAACATATTAGTTTTGATTATATAGAGTCTGATGGTTTTTACAAAATATTTTGAATTCTTTAGAAATAGGTGGTATATACATACATTATTTTATTATTTTTATTGTTGCTGTCATATAGATTTGATTACCTTGGTAGAGTTTTTAAATACAACAACCATCACATGGGTTTATGCATTTTATTTGGTAAGCATTTTATGTCTCTGCTGATATACTTACGATGATAGTTGATTGTCTGGCTTTATTTCTTCAATGGCTATTGCTGTATTTTCACTTACGCTTCTTTTCAGTCATTTTATACATTTTATGGCCACGTGTAATAGTCTTTTAGGGTGGCTAAGTGTTTTATTTACCATTAAAGGTAAAGCCACATGGGAAGCCTACTGGCATGAAAAGTGGAGAGTCAGCAGCTTTGGAGTCAATAAGTCAAGGCTGTGTTTGAGAGCTCTAAAAAGACTAAATATTTTATTTACAGAGTAATTCAGTGCATTTCTAAGAGTTCCTTTCAAGAGTATGCCTATCAGGAAAATGCTGATTATATAGTATTAGTGGGAAAGGAAGCAATTTTAACTGCATGTATCTCTGCCAAAGTGACTTGGCCAGCACTCTGCAAGACACACTTCAAACACAGAGAAAAGCTTTTCTTTCTTTTCTTTTTAAATAAAGTGAACAGTGTAACTCTTCATCTAAAGCTAAAAGCTAAACACTATAACTTCTCTATTTTGCAGTACCCATTTTTCCCCAAAATTACAGGGTGAGGAATGTTTAGCCATCCAAGTGAGCTGATAGACTGGCTGTCTGTAATCATTTTAACTACTTTGCAATAGCTGTGACTTTCGGGGCAAATCATATTCATTTTGAAGTTTAAAATATCTCTGTTCACCCACCCACAGGAAACTTTGGTTTGGATATTTAAAAACTGTTATCTCTGTTGTTAGCTAACTCTTGATGAATTTTTGTATGACACTGGAAATTTTTTAAATAAAACATTTACTCTGTTTTCAGTTTCATTATGCATTTTTTGTGGATAAGAATTCATTGTTGAGGTAAAGAGAAAGATGATGCACTTTTGTTTCTTAATATAAGTATTAGCACTTAAAGACCTTTAATTTAATTTCATAGATAGTTAGATTTTATTTGGAAGTTGGGCCCAGGGTTAAGTCTTACTTGGGTTCAACATTGAAATCAACCCTATTGTTTGAAAACTTCCTACCATCTGGATTGAGGACCAAGAATTTCTGAATCTCATGTTCCGTGCTGTGTCCTGAATATCTGCTCAGTGCCTGATGTGGCCCAGATGTGGATTCCAGGGAGCCCTTCCTCATCCTTTGTTGGCTTTCTTATGAATGGTGTTACAGAGATAGGAGACCAGGAAGGATTCTTAACTATTATAGGGGAGAGAAGCTTTGTTACTGAAATGGGTTTTTTACAAAATAGTCTCTTTTTTAAGCTAGATACAGTGACAGGCACATCAAAAGAATCTCTGAAGATTATTTGTATCAAAAAATAAAGGAAATTTTGAGGGGAAATTACATTGGATTTTTTGTGCTTTTGCATTTCTTTCAAAGAATGGACTCCTTGTTTATTAGTGATGAGAATACTGTATGATCAGAAGATAATTTGGCAGTTTCATATAAAGCTAAACATAGTGTGCTAGCTAAACAGACACCCAGTAAAAGAACACAGGAGCCTGAATTTCTGCTTCTGCACAAGACCTTCTAGGGTGGCTGCAAAGAACATTAGCTACAGGACATGTCAATATATAAACCACAAGAGATATTGAACACACTTAGCACACAGAGCTTGACTTATAATTTCATTTTTTAATATATATTTTAGTACAGGGTCTACAGGGTCTACAGGGTCTCATTACATAGATTGGACTTGTAGTGATCTGCTGTTTTCAGCCTCCCAAGAGCTAGGATTACAGGTGCTTACCACCTTGCCTAGTCTCAATCGCTGTCTCAGTGCACTCCAAGGGGGCACTTCAGGGATTGAACCCCAGCCGCTGCATCTGCCTAAGCAGGTGCTTTAATCTTTTGAGATATTTGGCTGGCCCATAATTTCATTTTCAATAAGTGAGA
Source organism: Tympanoctomys barrerae (assembly GCA_002564285.1). Classification (NCBI taxonomy): domain Eukaryota; kingdom Metazoa; phylum Chordata; class Mammalia; order Rodentia; family Octodontidae; genus Tympanoctomys; species Tympanoctomys barrerae. The sequence continues at coordinate 21,928 of NDGN011413082.1, forward strand.
GCTAGTACTTCGTGTAGAAATGGCTAATTTTAGGGTTAAAACTGGAAATATGCAAGATGAGCCTGGTGTATCTCATAGCTGCAGAAAGCAAAGAAATGCTCAGAAAAATATATGTGTGGTGGGATTGTATTAAAAAGAAAAATGAAATAAATGTCAAATAAAAGTGCTCCAGATGGCCAAAGATGAAACAATTTGAACAACAAGATTAAATAATTGATAAGGGATTATAATTCAAAGTATGAAGTAAAGACATGAGAGCTATGTCAGCGGACTAAGCGCCTGCTCAGGCAAGTTCAGGGGCTGGAGGTAGATCCCTGGAACCTCATACTGCACTGGCCCTGCTCCTGGGCCTGCTTAGCCAGCCACCAAGACTGGGAGAGGTGACACATGGCTGTAATCCTATGCCTCTAATCCCATCGCTGGAGAGGTTGAAAACAGGAGGATCACTATGAGTTCAACCTGCATAGTCAGGCACTGCACAAAAAAATCCCCCCCAAAACAAAACAAAAACAAACAAACAAAAAAAACCAAGCCAATTTGTGTAGTTGCTTAACACTTGAGAAGATGAAGTGTAACTCCCTATTTCTTTTTTATTCAATTTAACTTTATTTTGAAAAAACAACAACAAAAGCAAGAAGAAAAATCAGAAACAAAGACAGAAACAGGGTAACATACAACAATACATATATTGCAGATTCTCAGAACAAGAATAGCTGATTAATAATGGTTGATGTATAATCTATTTCTGTCATCAAATCTGTTGCTCAGATTAACATATATGTATGTTAATATATGTATGTTAACATATGTGTGTGTATATATATAAGACTGGACATATGATTGCATATTGTTTTGAAGAAACCTTAAATTTTTGTTCTTGTCTCTTTTTGTCTTCTTTTTAACCTTTCTTTTAAAATGTATTTTAAAGGGAGTATAGTAATAATTGATATGACATTAGAAACTGTATACATTTAGAAGACCAAGATGACAGATATTCAAGCATGGTATTTGTATTAAGTACAGAAAATACTTAATAACTTTCTTCCAATAAGAGTCATGGGGATGGGAGGGAAAGAGGAAATTTACAGTGAAGTGAGTTGTTAAACAGTACTTTAATCTGGTGGGTAAGGCTGACATTAACAGTGACAAGTCCTACTGATAGTGTACCCTGTATGTAGCTGCTTTAAAATAGCATTTATTTGTATAAATGCTTGTCTCTATAACGCATCATCCTATGAAATCATGAGAAAAAGCCAGACAAATCCCTATTAAGGAAAAAGCCTTACTAGTATTCTAAAAATCTGTCAATATGCTCAAAAACAAGGAAAAGTTTAACTTACAGAGACATGGTAACTAAATCTGTATTCTGAAGGAACCCAGGAGGAGAACACAATAGGTAAAAGCTAAAACTAAAAATCTGAATAAATTGTACAATTTAGTTCATAGCAATATGTCAGTATTGCTTCACTTACAAAGTAACATATTAATGTAAAATGATTACAGTGAGAAAAATTAGCTATGGAAGATGTGGGAAGTTTTAATGCTATTACTGAACTTAGAGTTTTGTCTAGGTTTTTGATATCCTGAACAATGACTTGGTTAGGACACCCAAGGGTTACAGCAAAATCAATGTTTTATTTGAAAAACAAAAGGACAAGAGCCAGCCAAATAGCTCAGTGGATGAAAGTGCCTGCAAGCAGTCTCAGGGACAATGTGTTTGATCCCCAGGCCTGCAGTGCTGGCCCCACCCCTGGGGCTTGCTGAGATAGCAATTGAGACTGGGTGTGGTGATGCACACCTGTAATTTGAGCTCTTGGGAGGCTGTAAACACGTGGATCACTATGAGTCTGATCTAGTAGTGAGACCCTGAA
>NDGN011413105.1:0-13025 GCA_002564285.1 Tympanoctomys barrerae
ACACTATTAGAACAAATCTTTCTATTCATTGAATTAAGAGAAAGTAGCTGTATATATATCCTAAATAGTTTGAATATACAGATATAAAATGGTCCTTCATCTGTGTCACATTTTTTTTATTTAGTTTTGTCAGAGATGGGTATTCCATTGCCATTTAAATATCATAGAGGCATGAATTCAACAAAATAATCCAATATAGCCCAGAAGTCCTTAACAGTAATGTTTTATCTATAGGGCTGGATAATGTCAGAAGTTGTTGACTTGAGCCTTTTACAGCTCAACGTACTAATATGGCTTTACTTTTGATACCTCATTTTTATACTTTTCTGCTGTATGGTTAAGACAAAGATAAAGCAAGACCTATATAACAACAAATGTAACTTTTGTATCTGACAAGGTCAGTGAAATCCCCTCTGGATTTACCCTGAAACCTTGTACCATAGTTTGTAGATCCTTTGTCAGTATCAGCCATGTGGATGAGTCATGGCCATTGCCTGATCAATTTGTTCACTGAGAAAGCCTGAGAGAATGTTTTCTCTCCATGTGACTCTCCTTAGACACGCTCTACATTATCAAACACTTTCCTCTGTGGCCCCATAATCTCCTTGATCAGAAAATCTGGGACACAATTGAGCTACAGGATGTCACAGTACAGGTTCTCCTATGTACTGAGTCCTCACTGACCTTGAAAGGCTAGGGCCGCAATGTTGGCTGTCCTTGCAGCCCTTCTTTTTCTCCTAATTTTTTATCTGCAAACAAGTTGTTAACCCTCCAAAAAAGAAGCTTAATTATATTATTACCCTATAACATAGGCACTTGAGCTGAACCTCACTATCTGTCTGAATATCAAACATGTATTCTTAAAAGTTGCTTCAAATTTGACCCTCAAACTCTCAAACAATGTCTCCATTCAGAACTGTCTGGTCTTTGTTTACTTGTAAGTTCACAGATAAGAAATTCTGCCCTCTTAAAGGGATTCTAAGTTATAATGCCCTATTGTAATTTAATCTCTTTTTTAATGAACAGCACAAAAATTCCAAGGATCATTGTATTCAGCCCTTTAGGGCTCTGTCCCAGGAGTATTAGCTAAGAGAAGAATGCCACATTTGTCTTTCTAAATCTTTCTTTATAATTCTTTGTCCTAAATCAGAGCCAGGTGACATTCCTGATGACTCCTCTCTGGGCACTCTCAGGTGGTCTCCATTCAGCCCCCAGGCCCCACCGGCTTTGCCCCTCCTCCTGATAACTCTGCATCATCCTCCCTGTTTGTACCTTTTCCTGCTCTTTTCAACCCCTCTCTCTGCATTCTCTCCAGTAACTCAACTGCCATACCTTCTTTCCCTCAAATGCTGAGCTTTTCCAACTTTTACTCACAATCTAGATGCATCCTGTCCTGGATGTCATGCCAGCCTCCAGCCCAGACGGATAGTATGCGTTGTGAACTCCACAAAACACAGTCATGGATCTCTCAGGATGACAACTGCACACATCAACAAACTAAACATATAGCCTGGCATTCCTTAAGGGAACCACCTTTCTCCCTCTTCAACAATATACTACCCCATCAATTCAAAAAGCTTTTTTTAAAATTTATGTATTTGGTACAGGGGCTCACAATGCAGTTTGGACTCCTGTTTTCAGTCTTTCCAGTGCTGGGATTACAGTCTGTGACACCATGCCCCAGTCTCAGTGGCCAGCTCAAGGTGTCCAAAGGCAGGAGTGTTGCATTATGCGGTATCAGGGATTGAACCCCGATCTCTGTGCTTGCCTGAGCAGGCTCTTAGTCCACTGAGCTAGCTATCTCACCAGCCCTTAAACTTAAAAAGCTTTGAAGCAGAGCTTCCCAACAACATCAGAGGAGCTAGTTACAGAATCCCTCAAAGAAGTATACTCCCTGAGACCTACTGATGTAAGTTTCTCACTAGTTTGCACCAAGACACATAATTGGGGGGGGGGATTCTCTTTAAACGTTAATAGAGCTTGTTTTATAAAAACAAATATCCCAAGCTCCCAAGGACATTTCAGAGTCCTGCCCTACTTGTGTTCAGATTCATCATGAAAGAACTCTCAGACCCTTTCCTCTTTGACAGACTATATAACAAAGAGGAGCTATTCTGGGAGAAGACTGACAAATAGACTTCATCGTATGCCCCCCAAGTAAAAGCTTTAAATATTTAGTCTTTGGAGATACTTTCCCAAGATGGACAGAAGCTTTTTCTACACAGGATGAGAAAGCCTCTGAAGTAACCCCAAGCTTTCCTGGAGCATGTGCCTTCTCCCACTTTGAGCCTGTTTTCCTTCCCATCACACAAGAGCATGTTTTCATTTCAAATGCAACTCAAAGGATTAGTAAGAGAGAAGTTAGATGGACCTAGGCATCCCAATTTTCTGGAAAGGTGAAGAGGGCCAATTTAAATCTAAAAATAGTCTTTACTAAGCTTTCCCTTGAGAGCTAAGAGTCTTGGCCCACCCTCTATTAAAAACCCACAACGATCTCATATTAACTAAAGTCTACCTCTCAGAATTTTTTTTGTGTGTATATATGTGGTGTGGTGTGGTGTGGTGTGGTGTGTGTGTGTGTGTGTGTGTGTGTGTGTGTGTGTGTGTGTTTGGTCAGCACAGCCTGCCTTGGGGGCAGGGCTGGTGCACCTAGACCAGAGATTGAACCGAGTTCCTTGCATTTACCAACCTTTTCCTAAGCAGGTGCTTTAGACTACTGAGCTATCTTGCTGGCCCGTACCTCTCAGATTTTTTGAGGATCTTCATGACAGAGCTTTACTCCAAACTAACTTCTCATTAGATACCAAGACTTATTATCTGTCTCAACACATTACCTCCTTAGGACTAAATAGCATGCCCATTGCTGGTTATCACAGTGATTACAGCCCCATTTTCATGAGACCCTCTCCCTGTAGGTATATCAGTAAAACATTCCACAAGAGGAAAAGCTACATGCAGCTGAGCATACTGGAACATAAGGACAGTAACTGTATATTCATTTCTCCAGAATAAAGATCACAGCAACTACACCTATAAGCCTCTTAGTCATCTCTACTTCCTCTTTTGATGTGACCCTACATGAAACACACTCACAAACACCCTCAGGTCCTGACCTAAATCTACCCTCCCTTCCGGGAACACATAATGCAGTGGTGGTATAATGTGGAGGGGGGGCTACTTTTGATCATCCAAGCTACATTCTTATATCATTGCAAATCAGTTCCTTCCACAAATAAGGATCTCCTTTATCCTTGCTGTGTTTAATTTGTTGTACATAAATTAGCTTTATTTCTATACCTCTTATTTTCTTTACACATAAACTCTGATTTTTATGAACTCCTCTGGCATGATATAAGTTGTTAAAAAATAGAGACTGCAAAATACATACAAAAGATCAATTAAATAAAAGTGGGGTTTTTTTACAGATAATAAAAATTGATAATTTTTTAGTCTAATCATTGAAAATGACCTAAATAAATTAAAGCAAATTATAAGGATACATAATAGCTAACGCCACAGAAATCTAAATGATCATTAGGGACTATGGAGAGCAACCATATGCCCATGAATTAGTAAAGGTAAAAGGCACATTTAGGACATACATAATTTACCACTATTAAACATAGAAGACATAGCCTGAAAAGGTGAGTATTAGCATCTTGCATTATTGAATACTGAATTGATAACACAAGTCTCTCAACTTAAAAAATGTCAGGCTCAGATATCTTCACTGATGAATTCTACTTAACTTTTACACAAAAACTAATAACAATTCTCAAAATATTTTAAGGTACCAGCTGCAAATAAGCCATTCCAAACTTACTTTATGAAGCCAGAATTACCCTGATACCAAAATTTGACAAGATTATATAAAAAAAATATATAAAACCCTGATGGATATAGATAAAAATTCTTAGTATAATGAGGACAATAAATTTAATAGTGTATAGGGGCCAGCGAGATAGCTCAGCAGACTAAAGCACCTGCTTAGGCAAGTACAGGGACCTTAGTTTGATCCCCAGAGCCACATGCCAAGCCAGGCATATCTCCAGCAGGGCTAGAGTCTGAGTGTGGAGGCACATGCCTGTAACCCCAGCGCTGGGGAAGCTGAAAGCAGGAGGATCACCAAGAGTCCAACCTGCATAGTGAGACCGTGCAGCAACCAAATATGTTTTTAAAGATGCAGATAAATTGAATAGTATATAAAACAATTCTATACCATGTTAAGTGGAAATTATTTTATTTGTCTCATATAAGGATGATTCAACATACATAAATCAACAAACCAAATAAACTGCATCAATGGAATGAAAGGTAAAACCACTATGTGGTTTATCAATAAATGCAGAAAAAACACCAAATAAAATCCAAAATTTTTATGATTTTAAAAGAAATTCTTGGGGGGCTGGGGAGATGGCTCAATGGAATAAGCGCTTCCCTGGCAAGTGCAAGGGCCTAAGTTCAATCCCCGGTTCCACAAAAAAAAAAAAAAAAAAGAAAAGAAAGAAAGAAAGAAATTCTTAAAAGATCAGATATAGAAGGAATATGCTCTAACACAATAAAGGCTATATATGACAAGCCCACAGCATATATGCCAAAGAATGGGGGCCTGGGAAGATAGTTCAGCAGGCTAAGTGCCTGCTTGGCAAGCACAAGGTCCTGAGTTCAATCTCTGCTACCACATAACGTGCCAGCCCCTGAACTGGGGATGATGGTGCACACCTGTGATCCCAGAGCTGGGGAGGCTGAGTCAAGAGAATCACTATGAGTCTGAAAAAGAATGGGGAATTGCTGAAATGATTTCCTGATAATCTATGGATTTTTTAAAATGTATTTGTACAAGCTCTTACTATGCAGCTTCAATTCATAGTGATCCTCCTGTTTGGTGTGGCATGTGGTGCCAAGGATCGAATCCTGGTCCCTGCACTTGCCTAAGCAGATACTCAGTCTGCTGATCTTTAATAGTCTAGATTTACAAATAACTAAAAGATAAAAAGTTGAAGAATCCAACCATAATTTAATGACAATATGAAAACATTAATTACTTTTATTTATTAGTATGTAGTATATAGCTGTATTTAAATATCACAAGTAACTCCTAAATCCATAATTATTACATGTTAATCAAAATTTCTTAAAATTTTAAAGAGATTACAGTGTTAACTAGTTTGATTTGATCATTATACACTGTGTAAAATTAACACATAGTATTCATAATTATGTGTAGTTAATTTAAGTAAGAAAGTAAAATGAATTTTATAAAATGGGAATTCTCACATTTGGACCAACAAGATTGGATTGGACATTATGGTAAGTGAAATAAGCCAAAAGCAGAAAGACAGATATCATGTGGGGTTTTTGTTTTGTTTTGTTTTTTGTTTTTGCTTTTTTTACATATAGAAGCTCAAATGTGGATTTCAAACAGTCAGGGAATGCAATCATTAGATTAATGGAATGTAAACAGAATAGAAATGTTGTGGGGAAGGAGAGATGGAGGCAGAATGGCTAAAGACGCATGGCTGCAATCAAGAGAAAAGGTGCCTGATGTTCTGTACCTCAGTGGGGTGAGCTCGAGTATTCCAGAACAGATAAGAGAGACAGTTTGGGGTGTCCAAACAAAGCACAATATACATTTGTGGTGACAGATATGTGATCTGATCATTATACCTTGTTTTATGTATTGAAATGTCATACTCTTCCTGTGTAAGTACGTGAAATGACTGGCCACCAATTAAAAGAAAAATATAAGCCAGGCATGCGGCTGCATAATTGGAATATGCCCGGACTCTGAAAGGTTATGAGCGCAGTCTGGACAACTTGGTGATTTAAGAAGATCCTGTTCAAAAGAAATGAAAAAGAACTGGGTACAAAAAGGCCCAATACTAATCAACATGCAAATATTAATCATTCATTTTCCCAAAAATGACACATTAAAGAAGACTAGTAATATAAAAATAGTAAGAAAAATGATCATGGAGATAAGGAAGAATGTATTTTTATCAAAGAGTATTTCATATTTCTGGAGGGCATGTTGGATAAATGAGAATAGATGTTTTACAAAGTCCAATGGAAACATTCAAAGTCCAGAGAAGTATTCAGCAAGGTACCTACCATGGAGAAAATATAGTGACCTGTGGCTTTTCTAGTTTTTTCCACATATGTTTCTTGGGAAAACACATGTACTGTGAGATACACTTGTGGACAAATGAATTTTAAATTCTATCATCCCTGTGTTTTCATTTTCTTTTTATTGAGTAAAACTAAATTTAAATCTCTTTTAAAGGTGCAAGATATTAATATATAGCCATTATTTAAAACATATCCTCTAAATAATTATTTCTTTTCAAAGCCATAATATCTTAATACTTGTTACAGTATTTTTTTTTTCTTTTTGTATTTTAGGGAAGAGTCTAGAGGATGTTCAGTATCTCACTATTAGATTGACTTGTTGTGATCTCCCTGTTTACAGACTCCCAAGAGCTGGGATTACAGGCATGTGCAACCACACCCAATCTCAATTGCTGGCTCAACTCGCCCCAGGGGTGGGGCCAGCAAAGCAGGCCCAGGGATTGAACCCCTGGTGCCTGTGCCTGTTTGCAGGTTCTTTAATCCACTGAGCTATTTGGTCAGCCTTTACAGTAATGCTTTAAAACAGCTTCAAAGGTAATTCAATACATTACATTATGAATGTCTTATCTGTCCAATTAGCACCAAATGTGATAAAAAAAATAACTTTTTTCACTATCTCTTACATGGAAGAAGTGAAATTATCATTATTTGCAGGTGACATAATACTCTACAATAGAGGACCCCAAAAACTCCACCAAGAGTCTTATGGTTTAATACTCAAATTCAGTAATGTGGAAGGATACAAAGCCAACACCCAAAAATCAGTAGCATTTTCATACACAAACAACAAATGCACTGAAAGAGAATTACAGAAATCACACCTTTCACAACAACATTCAAAAAAAAAAGAAGAAATTCTTATGAATCAATCTCATAAAGGAAATAAAATATTTATGCAGTGAAAAGTACAGTACTCAGATAAGAGATTGAAGAGGATTTGAGAAAACAGAAAGTCCGTGCTCCTGGATAGGAAGAACCAACACTGTGAAAATGGCCATACTCTCAAAATTGTTATACAGATTCACTGCAATCCACATTAAAATACCATCACTATGCCTCACAGAGCTAGAGAAAACTTTCCACAAATTCATTTGGAAGCAGAAAAGATCCAGAATATCAGAATTAATCCTGGGAAACAAAGAAAGGCAGGAGGCATCTCAATTCCTGACCTAAAATTATACTGTAAAGCTACTGTGACAAAACCAGCATGGCACTGGCATAGAGACAGACCTGAGGAACAGATTAAAAGATTAGAAGATGCAGACACAACTACAAATGCACTCGGCAACCTTATTTTTAATAAAGGAAGAAATATGGTGATGGAAGCAGAGCACAGCAGCTGAAGTTCAATCCTCTGTGTACCATGCTGGCCCCACCCCCAGGGCACACTGAAATGATGATTGAGACTAGACATGGTGGTGCACATCTGTAATCCCAGTGCTTGGAAGGCTGAAAATAGGAATCACGGAGTCTAATCTATGTAGTGAGGCCCTGTGGACCCTGTCCTAAATACATAAATAAGTAAATAAATAAATGATGATGGAAAAACTGAGTTTCCACATGCTGAAGGCTAAAATTAGACTCATGTCTACCACCATGCACTAAACTACAGTCAAAACGGATCAAAGATTTAAGCATTAAAACAGAAATACTAAGTCTTCTGGAGGAAAATGTAGACAGAAATCTTAAAAGACATAGGGGTAGGTAGAGAGTTGATTAACAAGCACCAAGCTGCACAGGAAATATTTCAAAGACTCAACAACTGGGATCTCATTTTTCTGAAAAGTTTCTGTACTTCAAAGCAAATCTCCAACAGAGTAAAAAATAAACCCATAAACTGAAAAAAATTTATAGTTGACTTTTCCTTCAACAAAAGCCTTCTATATACAATGTATAAAGAATTTTTAAAAATCAAGACCCCCCAAATTCAAAGATCCAGTCCAAAAGTGAACATCTGATATGAATATACTTTTCTGATAAAGATGTACAAGGGCAAGCATATATATGAAAAAATGTTCAACATCATTGGTCATTTGAGAAATTTAAATTAAAACAATACTGAGACTCAATCTCACCCTAAAAATAATGGCTAACATCAATAAATCAGCCAATAGCAAATGCTTCAGGGGCTGTGGGGAAAAAGGGACCCTTCTCTGATGTTGGAGGGAGTGCAGATTGATACAACCACTATGGAAATCAATGTGGAGATACCATTAAAAACTAGGATTGGAGGTTCCATTCAACCCAGCTCTGTCCCTCTTGGTTATTTTTCCAGAATAACAAAAAACTCCATACCACAGTGACATTTGTGTACCTATGTTTGTAGCAGTGCAATTTGTCATAGCTAAATCCTAAACAACCCAAATGCCCTTGAGCTGATGAATAGATAAACAAGTTGTGGTAGTTTTACATAATGGATTATTATTCAGCTATAAAACAAGATAAATTTGAGGCTTTTATTGGTAAATGGATGTGACTACAGACCATATTCTTAAGTGAAATAAATCAGACTCACATGTGCAAACATTGCATTGTTCCCTTAGTGTGAGAACCTGAAAGAGAAAAATGGAATCTGAAGGGTACAATAGAAACTGGGAAAAGAAAATGATACTCTCCTGGTAGGAGAGACAGTGAAGGAAAGAGATATATCTATGTATGCAAGCACGATGGATTAAACACCTGTACTGCGGATTATTGCTGGTTTATGGAAATTAGTGCTTAATTTGTTTTGTCTCCTTTTTTTAATTGTTTGTCCTTCTTCTCTTCTTAATTTGTTATATATTTAATTTCTTATATATTTCTTTCACTTTTTTTCTTCTTCCAATTTTGCATGCTCATATCTGGGAATATGAACAACTAGTGGGAAGAGAACACTAGGCATTACAGCAAGAACTGTGCAATTTATATTACTCTGTTAAATGAAATTCTGTATCACTTGTAATTTTTCTATTTTAATACTATTTTGTACTCTTTAAAAAATAAAACAAACTAAAAATTAACTCATGCATATTTCAACTCATTTATTCTATTGAAATTTATAAATGATTCTGCATTATAAAAACTAATTAGCAGGCATTCAATTACTATTTTATAGAGCTGTTGAAGACGTTAGTTTTAGGTATCTACTAATATCAAGATGAATGTTTTCCAGGGCTGGCAAGATAGCTCAATGGACTAAGGGCCTGTTTAGGCAAGCAGGGAAACTGGGGTTCGATCCCTCCCCCACATGCTGAACTGAACCCACCCCTGGGTACGCTGAGGCAGCCACCAAATCTGGGCATGTGGGATTACATTCCTGTAATCCCAGGGCTGGGGAGGCTGAAAGCAGGAGGATCACTATGAGTCCGAGTTGCATAGTGAAACCCTGTACCAAATACATTTTGTAAACAATGTTTTCTGTAATGTATTTAGGAAAATCTGTATAGTATGGCTACATTTGAATGTAAGAAACAAAGTTATGATTGCTGCACATTCTTGTACTGTAATTTGGTCCATTCTTCATCATTCACCTGAATTGATACAGCAACCCCCTAAATTTTCTTCCTGTCAACTCTTGTCCAGTGCTATATCCCAGGGAACAAGAAGAAAGTTCCTGGATTATAGTCAAAATTGTAAAATAGGCAAAGCTAATCTAATGCTCTTTCTTCATTCATCTCCCAACTACTCACGCTGGCCTTCTTGCTGTATGTAAAACACACCAATCAAACTTCCACTTTCAGTGTTTATATTTTCTAGTTTTCATGCTTTAAGATTTCTTTCTTCAAAGCATTGCATGCTCCCCCACATCGACAATGTTTCCAACCAAATGTCAGTTTCTCGGTAAGACTTCTTGGAGTTCTTTTTACCCCTGAAATGTGCATCCCTAGTACCAACAGGAACCATAGCTACTTTTTCTTTATAGTATCTATCATCTTGAAATATATATTTTGTTCTTTGTTATTGTTTGTTAACCTTCCCTATATTATAAATAATACAAAGACATAGCCTACCTACTCTGAACTGTGCTGGGCATTTAGAAGGTATTCAGTAAGTATTCAGTAAGTACTTACTGAATAAATCACTTCACTATTCTCTTAAGGCATTGCCACTTGAGAAAAAATTCCTCCACTGTGCTTTCAAGTTTCGTACCTTGAAATTTGCTCCCAGCAAGCTCTTCATGGGCTCTCATTCACATATCGCACTGTGAACTTGTCTGTCTCTCTCCCCCACTACCAGCCTTATGCCACAGAAGCCAAACCTCCTGCTTGTTCATTCCCCAACGTGGGTTTTATTTTAAGCCAAAATAAATCAAATTCAAGGAGGTTGGATTTAAACTTCATATTCGGAAAATATTTTCAAAACATGTATATGGCAGATTTAATATTTAAATATTTAAAGAATATACCACTCAATAGCACAAATACAAATCTGATTTAAAATAAATAAAGTACATGGGTAGATGTTTTTGTAAGGTTCAAAGTTATTTGTACACTTGTTTGCTTTTAAGAATATAATTTGAAGGATAAAATATTATTGTCATCATTATTTTGCTACTGGGAATTGAACTCAGGACTTTGCACTTGCCAAGAAGGTGCTTGTGCCACGGAGCTATATCCCAACCTGATAAAACACTATTGACATCAAATATTGCACATTGATTAGTTGCACAGATTCATAAATCTGTGAAGTATCCATATCAGTTCACTTGTACTGCTATAATAAAACATACAAAACTGGGTTATTAATATAGAATACCGATTACTCAGTTCTGGAGACTCAGAGTTCAAAGTCAAGGCTTCATGATACTTCGTGTCTGTGGAGTATTGATTTCTGTGCTTAGTATTGATATCTGTAATACTACATCCTCCAGAAGGGAATACTATCCTCTTAAGATGAAAATCAAGGGCAGCAAGGAGTGATAGAACTCCCTCCATGGGCACTTTGATCCATTCCTCCTATTCAGAAGAAGAGGAGTCCTTGTGACTATCTCTTTTGCATACTTGATCTCAACACTGATGCCTTTGCAACACCTGGATTGGTAAAGGCTGCACTCAAACCACAGCCTCTGCTTCCTTTCGATCTTGCACCTTCTCCCAATCCATGAAACAGCTTCTTTCTCCCTGGAGGGTGTAGCACCCAAGTGCCAGGTTGGAAGCAGAGAAACAGGGGCCTCCTGAACTGACACCTGTCTTGATCTGGACTCTCCCGACTACAGACTGAGAGGGACAAATTCTATTCTTTACAAATTGCTCAGTCTGTGGTATCTTGTTATAACTGAACAGACTACAGTATCTGCCTCTTTTTAAATACAAACTGTCATTTTCATCAGTTTATGATCCACAGAAAAACTATTGAGAGCAAAATAATGATCAAAATTACTTTAAACTTAAAAGGCCAGTTTTTATACCAGTCACTTATATTTTCTTCACTCTTAAGCCAGTACATAACATAGTTTTCTGGCATAGAAGTTTGGAACAGCACAAAAACAAAACTTATGATAATGTAACACAATTTCACCATCAAAGAAGTTCTAATAAGCTTTGTCTTCTGAAAAATCATTACGAGCATTTTTTTTCTTGTTTGTTTTATGTATTTGGTACAGGATCTCACTACACAGCTTGGACTCAATGATCCTCCTGTTTTCAGACTCCCCAACGCTGGAATTACATGTATGCCCCACCCACCACACGCGGACTCGGTTGCCGGCTCTGCGCACCCAGGGGCGGGACGGGTGAGGTACATGGTGCCGGGGATGGAACCTTGGTCCCTGTGCTTGTGTAAGCAGGTGCCTAGTCCACTGAGCTATCTCACAAACCCATTATGAGCAACTGATAATTATTTCAAAATCAATCTGGCCATTAATTATTGGCATCTAAATGATGCAGTATTGATTCATTTTTGTCCCTAAACTCCGAGTTCGTGCAATAAAAGATGTAGGCGAAAATAAGACTCTAAGATTATATTTTAAAAAATCTTTGCAAAGTGTTAGAGCACTCTTAGCACTGCAAGCTCTGTGAAGTCTCTGCATAGTGCCTCTCTCCTACACCAAGCTATAACTAAGTTTGAATTTGTTTAGCAACCTAATGAAATGGGACTACTGTCACTCTTTTCCCTTGGAATCCTATGTCTAAGAACTTTACAATGTCGGGAATGAAGCTGTGAAATTTGCACTGCTTTAACAATATTATATTCTCATTTCCTTCTATACTTAGAAGTGAATGGAGACTAACATTGCTGAGTGTTTTGGTAAGACATAACTGGCAAGATACGATGTGTTAATGAGCTACAGAGCGTTCTTAGAAACTGAGTTAGAATCTTTCAAGAATCGTTTGGCCAAACCCAAAAGATAGTGCATTAATGTAGAACATATAATAGTTTAAAGTTTTCTGTCATTTCCTTTTTCATTGCTCTTAAGTGTGTTCGATTATTCCTGTTTAATATTTTTTCCATTCTTTGTTTTCTTAAATAAGCAAGTGAGAGATGTCTTATAATTCTTTTCCTCCCTTTTAATGTCATCTAACTTTGCACTCATTAAAAGTGTGGAAGAGAGGTGACTTTCCACTAGTGTCATCTTTGTACTTTCTGTAGTAGGACCTTCGACACGTGTGAGTCGTACAGTCGCTGGTCCCCTTCCTGCGGGTATGCGCATGACACTTGGCAAAGCCCTGTGACCAAGCAGGACACGAGCAACTTCTGAATTGCACATGCGCAGAAGGGTAAACTGCACATCGGCTTTTTCATCTTTTTTTTTTTTTTTCCTTCCAGGCTATGGAATATGGGTGAAAATGTTTATTGTTCTCCGATAATTCAAAAGTAGCATCCCAGGGAATGACACAGTACTTGAGAAACAGAATTCAAAGCTCTCTTCTAATTTGTTTATTAATAAAATTCTGGGGGAGAAAAAAAAAAGCTCTCTT
>NDGN011413120.1:0-13027 GCA_002564285.1 Tympanoctomys barrerae
TTCAGTGTATCTGATTTTTAGGTTTTGCTCAGACCTTAACTAACTTGTGATATAATCTTGGCCAAGTAATTTAACTCTCTGGGTGTTAATCTTTCTTTCTATATTACAGAAATTATCACTGTAGTCCTGCCTGCTTTTCTATGTTGCCTTGAAAACCTAATGGATGGGAAAACATTTTGGAAACCATAAAGTACATATAAATGCAGGTTATGACTGATGTTCCTTATTGATTGGTTGAGAATGCTTCCAACAATTTGGGAAAGCCAGGTACGCTGAGTGCATAGCCTATAAAATCAGCATGTGATGCAGCAATAGATTAGGACAAGTTTCAGTATAGTCTTCAAATCATACCATTCCCATAGACTTTCTAAGGCCTTATGAAATTTCAGCTTCCTCCTGCTCCTGTGACTGCCAAAGTGGAGGCTTAGGGGACGCAGGCAGGGACCAGGAACAAACAACAGCCCTCCCCGCTCTGGCAATAAACTTCTAGCTCCAAAAGCAGGTTTTATTTAGTGTGCTATAAAAACAGTCATTTCTCCCATCATAAAAGCAGCCTGCCCACTCAGCCTGGAGTCTGCTTCTGGATGGACCCTGTGCTTGTGTAGGCTGCAGCCTGCTCTGTCCCCCTTTGTCCCCACCTCTTTCCTGCAAAGCCTTTCGTTTACATTGAGAGATGAAATATGATTCCTCAGTATTTTATTATGTGTGAATTTAGCAGGGTGTTGGGGAGCATATACTTTTGGAGATATAACTAAGCTTTAACTGTTTCTCTGCTTTATAGTTAATGCCTCATAGGTATGTACCGAACAATTTGCATTTTGTGGCTTAAAAAGAAGAAACAAATAGGCAGGATTGTAGCAACTTCTGCAACCATTACTTAGGGCCTGGAAAATTCAGCTCATTCTGGTGGAATAAGGAAAAAAAAAAACCGAAAAAACAAGCAAAGAAACCACTGGGGCTCAGGAAGGAGAAGGAATGCAGTGGCGCATGGAGCAGAGCTCCCCATGCTGGGCACGCTTCTCTCTGAGCTGCTCTCCTCCTCCTCTCTCTTTGTCCCTGAGAGCTAACTGTGAACTTTAAAACCACACATGGACGCATGTGATGCCGTGCCATGCAAGCACTAATTTGTTAAATGGGTACCTTGCTGTATCCATTCTCCCCAAAGCAGGGTGAGTGAGGTACTTTGGGAGTCTGTTTCTCACCACATAATCTGGGGAGTTGGCATGGACGCATCCCTAGGGTTTATAGTGTATTTCCAAGTTTCTTCTGAATGAACCCATGGCTTGCCAAGCTGGCAATGTCAGCTCCTGGGGTGCCAAGGCAGCTCAAGACGTGGTGGGTTCAGTAGGAAGAGCATGAGGGTGGGTGCCAGGAACCTTGGTTTCTGGTGTGCGACATTCCTCTGTGTCTCAGTTTACCCATAAAATACAACAGCTAATATGATATGGATGTACCAGACACTACACTACTATTACATGAGATTTAGTTCACCTTCATTTAGCATTACATGGAAGAACAATTTTGTTCTTGAAGACTGTACATATAGCTAAGGGTTTCAGCCCTCTTTAGCCATTTCTGTAAGGCTCGCTTGAGCTGATTCTATACTGAGCCCTAGGCTTTGGCTAACATTTGGCTCACTGATCCCAGAGCCTGTTTATCAACAGGAAGGACAGGGTGACAGAAGCCTAGGGACCCGGAAGCACAGAGGTGCCTAACCCCCAACCTGGCATCATTTATTAACTAGCTGGCAGTTGCCCTCTGAGTACACACTGAAAGGAGGCTCTCGTCTCTAGGGTCTCACATATACAGTGGGCCATCCTGATGTTTTCCGCTTAGTGTCCATCTACAGCCAAATAAAGAACAGGCTGCAGGGATTTCCTGAAAAGCAGAAAACCTGGCAACTGAGAGAAAAACAGGACTGCAGAGTGGATCTTTCTGGTAGCCATGAAGCATTCTAAAATGCATTCTACAAGTGCATTCAGTGTCTTCATTCTTTAACCCTCAAGCCACTGCGAGGCTCCTGGGCTGGCTTTCCCTCTTTGGGAACATCAATCTCCTGGTACCTTGCAGTTTGCATGGCCTTGTCCTGGTAGCACTGGGGTGCTGTGAAGAGAACGCTACAGGAGCATGGGTTATGGATTTTAATTTACTGAATGTCTCTTCTGTAAAAACAGGAAATGATCAAAACTTTGGCCAGCTGTAGGAGGAGTCAGAGGATTCGGTCATGTCCATGGACATGAGCGAGGAAAGGGTAATCAAGATCATCAGCTAGTGTGTGAAGTCTCTGTGGTCACAATGTGTCAACCAGTTAGTTTTATTCAATTCCACTCCTAAGTTTAATAGCCCTGACTTGACAGCTGGCTCACAAAAACACCCTCTTGGGCATGACAATAATTTTCTTAAAGGGTCTGGTAGGTTTAGGAGAAATTTACCCGAACTGCATGGCCCAATGCTTCAGTGCCATGGAAGTCTTGGCAGCACTGTGAATCCTCCCTGCTACTCCAGGCTACGATGCCAAATCCCAGAGTGATCTCAGGCATGTCTGCTATACGTCCTGACTTTAGTTTGCTCAGCAATTAAGCATGAATATTCTCCTCTGACAATCAAGTGGTCAGCTCTTCTGCCTAGGAGGAAAGGAGTTAATGCAACACAAATGGTACTCAACTGTAATATAAATGTTCTGTGCAGAGAAACTTGGGTATTTTCAGATGTCTAGCAGGTCACAATTTTTGACCTTCAGAGATTCATTTGTTTCTCAAACTGTAAAACAGTATGGCCAGATGAATGGTCTCAAGCTCTTCTCACAGTCCGATCGAGATATCTGTCCTGGCCCGACACCATCATCCTGGCCTTGTCACACCCTAAGCAGTATGGCAGCTGGCAGATGGTGTTAGGCAAGTGGCTCCTTGTAAAGTTTGCCTAATCTAACCTTGAGGAGCAACCTGTGGGATCCCTGTACTAATTAGCCTCAGGAGAGGCCCCTGCCACTACTCTTTCCATCACTTGGAGAACACAAAGGATGTGGTGATCTCTGTAAGTGTCTATCTTAATGCTTCTTCTTCAAGATTTTACAACCCACAGCATCTGAAGCTGGAACATGCACCATGTAATTAGATTTCCTTGCTGAAGATACTGAGCCCCTTCAGCTTGAAAGGAGAGAAACACTTCACCCAGAGATGAGAGCTTATCAGTGCTGGGCCTGCTCACTAGGGTTTACTTCAGCTAGGCAAGGAAAACACTGTCATTAACATGGAGCCTTTGTCTTTTCAGCAGCTGCTCCAAAGAACTGGTGAAAAGAGATCTTTAACTGAGCCACACAAAGCCAAGATTCTAACCCCAGTGACTTGTTGGGGGATGTGGATAGTCACTATAGCCCTTTATGAAGGTAATTTGCAATATCAATACTTTACATTCCAACAATGGCGGGAGCTCGTGTGGTAACATATGATGGAACAGAAAACACCTCACTTCCTAGGCTCATCATAAGACTCAGGTGCACAGTTAAAATATATTTTATTAAAAGGATGATCAGTTTTATCATTCTGTAAAATGGAATTCTTCAGTTCTGCTCTTCTGGCTCTATAAATATTGCATGTGAGAGTTTGAGCAAGTGACAAGCCAGAGTCTCCATTTGCTCATATATAAATGCACCCAAGAGTGCCTGACATGGGGTTTTGGTGGGGAAGAAATAAGACACTGAGTAAAGTGTGGCTGACACAACCTTTTGACTTCTTCACAAGTAGGTGCTACTTACTATATTAATCTAAAACTCCTAGAGAATCAAAAGATCATCTAGAGCCTATTTGTTTTTTTTTTTTTTTTTTGCTGGAGTGAAACCAAAATAGAAAGTGCGAGCATTTCTAATGCTTGCAAGTATTCTGTAACCACTATTGGATTCATGGATAGAGTTTCAATTTTTAGTTTAAATTTTCATCTTATGTCTGGAAATATGTGTGTTATAGTGGAGTGCTTCTATCACAAAGGGTGTCGTAGATACTTTCCTCTCCTTGCTGAAACAACAAACCTGACACCCAAATTGAAAGGGAGATAGGTTTAGTTAGCTTACAGATTGTAGAGTTCTATGGTTGCAGAAGTCAGCAAAAGTAAGGAGACAGAAGGAGGGAGGGGGGAGGAGGGGGAGGAGGCAGAGGGAGAGGGAGGGGGGAGGGGAGAGAAAGGGAGTCTTTTCTACCCTTACCTTGTATGCAGGCTTCCCACCCTAGACTGTGTGTAGCACTCACATCCTTAATGCCAGCCTTGGATCATTAATCAATCACAAACTCTAGATTCAGCCACCTCCGACACCTCTATGACTGTGTGACACTTCGGGAGGACATCAAGACATAAATCCTGACAATGTCTGACACTAGTCCTATAGCTCCTTCTACCTGGGAAAGCTGTTTTTATATCATTTTTGTTTCCTTATTTCCATGTGGCTTTTACCAGTTCTACTATTGCCTTGTTCAGAAAGCCTAATGCTGCTACTTAGCCCTCTATTCTTGAGACCTTGTGGTATTTATTGCATATACCCTATAGGACTTAGTGGAGTAAGCTTTATAGGATGGTTATTACTGAAGCTTTCCCTCTTGGACTGTAAATCTTTTGAGCAGATCCCCATAACCTGAAGCACAGACTCTAGCAATGGAACCTATTCTCTCTATGATTATTTTTTAAAAATGCAGAGTCATTTCAAAAGTTATACAGCACCAGTGAAAATAAAGTATTTTTGTTTTCATTGAGGCCTTCCCCCATACCCTTTTGTCAGATTTGGAGAGATCTATGCTTTCTTTCTCTGGCTCTAATGGGAATCACCCAAGACCTGCTGCCACAAAGACTTCGAGCCATGCTCCAAAGGCAGTGGCCTCACAGTGCTAAGCCTGAGGAAGCAGACTATCAGTGCTTCTGGAGATAAGCACATGGCAGTATGGGAGTTCAGCAACTTTGTGCTTCAAGTAGCTGGCTAGCCGGAGAGCTTTGTTACATGGTAGGCAGTTTTTCTCCAAATTGCCACTGGACTAGGAATGGCTGTGTTTATGAGTCGAAAGCTGATAATTAAGACAGTAAAACATTGTAGAATCTGAAAATTAGTCTTAAGATGAATTTATCCTGATCATGTACTTTTATGAAAACTAGAAAGGTCATGCAGCTAGTTAATGACAGAACAAAGACTGAAACCCCAGGCTTCAGGCTGGGGTTTCACAGCATCCTCTCTGTGTAATTATTTCTAATATTCTAGTAGATAGGAAAACAAAAGGGGAAACTGAACAACCACAGCAGGGTAAGTAAATCATTTGTAAAGAGTTAAACAGACTATCTTGATGCTGGGAAGTAGTTTAAAATCTATCATTACACTCTTAGAGGCAGGACTTTGGGGGAAGTCGGAGTGGTAAGACTCCTCCATATATTTCTGGTAAGTGGCTGCTTTCCTTGAGGGCTCCACTACACTTGACAGGGACCGTTGTGGCCCCTATTGGCAGGGCCGGCAAACCACAGTGGACAACCACTGACAGCCACCCACACGATGATGAATAAGAACAGAGATAGTTTTTAACCACTGAGCTCTTGCTCTGTTCCTTCACTAGCTTTTCTGATCCTTCCATCCTTCTCCTTCCCTTCCTTTCAGGAATCTCTCTCTGCCCTGTTAGATTTAGCCAAATTACAGTCAATCCCTAAGATACAACTCAAGTCCATTTTTCTTATTCTCTTGTTCATTCATCTATTCAACAATTAGATGGCAAGGCCCATTCTAGGATACAGAGATGAGTACTGCTATGGTTGGAAGGTGTTTGTCTTCGCCAAAATTCATGTGTTGGAAACGTAATGCCAGTGTCCCATTGCCTCAGTATTGGGACATGGGCATTAATCCATTCCATATTTATGAGTGGATTAACACTATAAAAAGGACTGTTGGAGCAGGTTCACTTTCTCCTGAGCTGCCACATGAGGATCTAGTGTTTCTTTTCTCTGGAGGACCTAGCTACCGTTTTGGAAGCAGAGATAATGATCCCTGACTTCAGTCACCTCGACCTTGGCCTTCACATTCTCCAGAACTGTGTAGCACACTCTTCTGTGCTTTACAAGGTTCTCAGTCTTGGGTATTCTGCTACAGTAACTGATAGTGGCCTAGGACAAACAGTGAACAAGCCATCTGCCCTGCTCTAAGAAAGCCTGCACTCTATGATGGAAGAAGGAAATCAATCAATCAATCAATCAATCAATGAGTGAATAGTTACACATAAATATCATACTTCTAATGTGTACATTCACAAAATATATACTCTTATATACCTGACATACATAAAATATACATGTTAATTACAACTAGCCACATGCATATATATATATATATATATATATATTCACGTGTACATATATATATGCACATATACACATATTTTACATCTATATCTAAGTTCATCAAATGGCATTCATTATTGGGAATAATACAGGATATAGAGACAAAGACTAAAAATGGGGAGATCTGATTTAGATATGCTAATCAGAGATCTTTCTGATACGGGAGAATGCCAACAAAGACCTTAGTGAAATAAACCCTCTCTAAATCACTGGTACCTAAAGAGTCACAACCTTATTGTTAATCCGTCAATTGCCCTCGGTGTCTTGGACACTCAGTGAAGGCCAGACTGAGCAGGCCAGATGACAAGCACACGGTGGAGAATGGGGTGCATGCGGCTCTGCCCTCTCAGAGCTGGTGCTTAGTGCTGGGACAGGCATCATTAAACCCAGGGCCCTGGAAAGGGACACAGGAAGCGCTAAACTGGCTATGCTACTTCCTTATCTCCAGCAGACTCTGGGAGGGGCTGGCAGATGTGAGGCCCTCGGGGAACAGTCTGCTAATTGTTGAGATAATCTCAGTGAACTGCTCCAACGAAAGTGAAGCTTCCACTAAGATTCTGCTAAGGTTATTTGTGGGGTCTGACCAAGCGGCAATGCAGGTAAGATACCATCTCTCTTTAAGGGGAAAGAATACATCATTTCATTTTAGCAATTCTGTGGATTAGTTAGCAATAGCTAGAACTGAAAACATTTACAGTTGGAAAGAACTTTTTGTGACTATCTGATCCAAACTTTTGCTTACTTCCAGGTTTCTTTTCTCAACATTTCCGAGCAAGTGCCATCCATTCGCCTCACCCAACTCCTAGAATTATGAGACCCATGACTCTCAAAGCAATTTCTTCCATTTATTGGTAGCTCTGTGCTTGTTCCCAGTGAGACAGGATAAATCCCATGTTCCCTAACTCTCAGACAGGTCCACTCACCAGTGGGACCCCCCCTGGAAGACCTCACACTGGGCAGTTTAAGCAAAGCTCTTCAGAGACAAAAAAGAGCTGGCTAGAGGGTGTTGAGCTCCAGGTCTCTCCAGCGAGCCTGGGTGCCTGCTGTTTCTTCAGGCTGAGGCACTGGTTGGAGTCCAGTGACACGTGCTGCACACCTGCATGTCCAGAGCAAGATGACAGATCCAAATATAAACACTGAGTATGCAGAGACACAGACTGACCCATGGGCTGTCCCAAGCTGTCCCTTCAGAAGTAGACTGTGTGTGGGTTCACATTTTTGGACAACCTTTTTTATTGAGAAGAAAACATGGATGGCTCACTAGCTCTGAGAGTAAATAAGGCTTTCATACATCTAATCTACTTTACTAAGCCCTCAAACCAAGTACAGAATGCTCCAGCAGGCCATGGCAAGTGAGTCCATGTGAAAATGTGTGAGAAATGATGGTCTGCAGAGGAGACTCAGGACTACTGCAGCACGGCTACAAAGTTCCAGGCTGCTTTTTCTCTGCTACTTCCTTCTCCAAACCCAGCACCTGGGAATCTCAAAAGTCATGTTGTACGTTTGAGTCCTTCACTTAAAATCTAGTACTCCAGAGCTGTCAAGGCAGTGGCTTTGAGTGCAGAAACCGAGGGCACAGAGATCTGTAGCACCTCACACCCACTGCTGCATGAGGCACACTAGCAGGCTTGAGGCAAACTGGAGAGAGTGAGGGAGATTGCTAAGGGATCCAAGCTTGCTGCTGGGAGGGTGTAGGATAAGCAGAGTGGCCTCTAAGCCCCTCCTTCACACCTGCATGTGCATGAGAGAAGGAGATGAAAGGCAACCCACTCATTAACTGGATCAAAGAACCCTGTGTTAGGTATTTGGCTATCACTTGGCTCCAGGTTTAAGAAAAAGAAAAGAAAAATTTAAAGCTTTTGTACCCCTTAGCTGCAATGCAATCTCAGTTGGAGAATTAAAAATGGAGGCAATAGCTAAGTCACCCTGGGATCAGAGAGTTGGAAACACTTCCAAGTATTTTACACCAAATCACCTCTCCCTAGGCAGTGACCCCAGCATGGGCCTTACAAAGCATTTGGAAAGCACCACTCAGAAATAACCAAGTAAGTCTAATCACTCTTTTGTTTGGCAAATACAGAAATTGAAGCCTAATGAGAAAGGCTTGCCAGCTTAGCTATCTCACAGGAGTCCTGGTCCAAGCTCTTTCTATCCCATGAAGTTTCCTGAGCATTACCAACATCTACTGAGAGGGACATCCGGGAGGCTCCTGAAGAATGGGGCTACCTCCAGAGCATTATGGCTATTAATTTCTTTCTCTAATTGAGTTCCCCACAGTCAATTAATATGGCATGGTAAAGTCAATGCTTTGCCAAGTTGGATACTAGCCATGGGTGGATGGATGAGGTCTGGGAAATCAGGAAACTAGCTCAGTTGGCAAGTATGTAGCACCAGGCCTGGGGTGGTCTACAGTTTCTGGAAGTTTTCACATTCATTATCTCTCATACTTCCAAACAACACTCCTGAGACATTGACAAGGGAGGGATTGAACAGCCACATTTTATACATGAAGACATAGCACTTAAAAGTTCAAATGACTTGTCTGAGGTTGTGAGAATTAATAATGAAGTTATCCATACAGGTTTTCTGACACAGTGTAGGATGCACCCGATCTCATACTGACTGCCTAGAAACTGGTCTCTGTGTCACAGTAGTTTCTGCACCCTCTGCTCCCCAACAGGGGGACATCAGGTCATGTTTCATACAAGGTCTTGGCTCAGTGCAAAATTTCACTGTGCCCCCGACTGCAACACTATTTACATAAATAATGATTAGGACAAGAGTGCTTGAGAAGAACTGGCTAAATACATGTAGAATGAGAGAAAGAAGAAAGGAAGGAAAGAAAGAAACATTTGTGAGCATCATTTAGTGGTTCTCTAATCCCTCACCACTGAACAGTCCATCATGGAATCAGCATTCTTGATCATACAAACTCTAGTGAGCATGGAAATTGGAAATCATAAAAAAAAATGTCTGGTGAGATAGAAGAGAACTCAGCAGACTAAGCACCTGCTTAAACAAAGTGCAGGGACTGGGGTTTGAACCTTGACACCATATGTTATGCCAGCCCTGCCCCTGGGTGTGCTAAGCCAGTGACCAAGTCTGGTTGTAGTGATGCACACCTATAAGCCCAGCTCTGGGGAGGCTGAAAACAGGAGGATCACTATGACTCTGAGCTGCGTAGTGAGACCCTGTATCAAATACATAAGAAAAAAAAAGAGAGAAATAGGTGTTTGTTTGAACTCCTAAGAGGAGCTTCAATAAGGATATTTTGGAAAGGCAAACAGCAATGCAGAGAAAAATGTCTTGGAATTGATTTTGTCTTTGATTTGGATTGTAACATATTTATTCATAATGTAAGATGGAAAAAATATTTATACATTGAGCATCGTAACAGTCACCTATGGATTATCAGGAGGACAGCATGAGATCAAGGAAGAGGACCATTTTGCCCAGAACAAGCAGAGGAGGCCACCGGTGCTGGTGAGCTTTGAAGCATGGCCTGCTCAAGTGAAGCCTGGCTCTGGTGACTGTCTGAAGATTTCTGAACTCTTCTTCAATCACCTATTTCTGACTCCATGTTTCCAATGTCTGACTGCTATTAACAGTACTCCACATTAAGCCCTCCGTTATTTCGTATTATTTATATATGTTTATATCTCTTTCTTTTTAGACAATGCTCTGAGGCCCTTGAGGACTGAGGTCATGTTTTCTGTTGCAGTCTCTTATGTTCTCAGCAAGTGGCTGGGTGCCCTATTAATACCCTACGCACTTATTAATTGACTCCCTGGTTAGTTGTATGACTTGTATTCTCTACTTGATACAAATGTCCTTTTGACTGGAAGAAAATATTTATAATTCTTCCCTGAAACCCCATACATCCTTTGGGAATCAGGTCTTGATTACATTTCTGGGTTGGAGAGCTGCTCTCTGGAGCTTAATGGATAAGGGAAAATGGAGTGGGCAGATATTTCCCCATACTGTCTCTGGAGGACACCCTGCTATGCCAGGCATCTTTGATCCCTACACTAAGGATGCTGTAGACAAGATTTTGTCATAAGGAATTTCCATAGTTATGTTCAAATCAATTGAAAACCCATGCTCACATTGTTGCAGTTACTTCAGTCATACCCTGAGCCATTTATGTTTTAAGACTCCTTTGTGTTGTCTACATGAAAGGTAAGATAAGGTCTTGATTCCAAAAGCAGAGCTGTTTCCTGGGCCAGCTGTGGAGACACCTTTTCTTAGACGCTGTGCCTGGGGCCAGGCTTGGGATGACAGCAGAGAAAGCTCACTGCTGTGAATATGCACTGGGAACTGAACACCGGTTTCAAGTCCATTTCTGTTGCTAAATTACTGGGTCTCTAACTTGAGGGGGTTGGTCATGATGAACTTTTTGACTCTTTCCAGATCTTAATCTTCTGAAATCTCACTTCAATTCCAAACCTGAGCAACACAATAACCACCTATAGCATCTATCCTCACTTCTCCCTTTCACTTCCCACAATCACATAGCTACACAGACTCTTCGATGAAAAGCGTCTCCTTCTATTTGACTCTAAAAGGTGACAGTCACTCAAAAAGTGAAGAGAATGTCAAATCCATTCATTTACTGCCAATCTTTCATTGTCATATAAAGAAAATGTGACTTTGATCATGCCCAGAAAAAAACAGAGTGAACTGGAAACTAAGCTAAAAATCAAACTTCAAACTGTGATGTTGAAATGGCAAATCAAAACATGACACGTGATTTCCCCAATAGCTTAAGTGCACTCTGTGCTGCCTAAAAATAAAGTAGTTCCTTGAAGGCAGGGTGTGGCCTCATTTGTCATGTTCAGGTTCTGTCCTAAGCAAGTGTGTTCCTAATCAATGCATAACTATCAGTGACAGGCTACTTTCAGCCCAGGTTATTCACTGCACTCAGATTTGTTTTGAGAGGATGTCTGCAAAACATGCAAAGGTAGCGAGAGGAACCACATACAAAGAACATAACAGAAAGCCGTGTCTTGGGCTGGAGTAGGGATGCTAAAAGGGATTTCTGATTGTTTTGGGGACTCCAGATCCTCTATACCAAATCTTAAATCTATTCCTTATCTAAGGACAAATGCTGCAGACACTAAAAGGCCAGCTTTGAGCACTCATCCTGACTGCTCTATTTTTTTAAGCTCATCGGAATGGCATCCACATCTTGTACTGCAAAAGGAAGAGAAAAGAGAGGAGCATGATGACACCAGAGAGCAAGCCAGCAAAGCCAAGCCTCCCTAGGAACTAAAAATGGAACGGGCTCAGCTATGGTGTGGTGTCAGGGTGACCTTTACACAGCTGGCTGTGGCTACTGAGGTTGATTCCACGATGTCTGGTAGCACACGGAGACATCAGTGTCCACACAGCTCTCATTCCAAGGCTGAGATGTGCACTCTCCTTATTCACTCACTGTGCAAGCAGACCCCAGAGGCCCTGACTGGGACGGGCGCAGTCTGCCAGTGTGGGCCCACGGTTTAGTTCTAGTCCTGGCCGTAGTGCAAAGAAGGACTTTCCCAGCCTCTGTCCACCTGCTAGGAGCATCCCCATCTACCTTTCAGTTCCAGCTCCTTGAGACAAGCTTGAGACATGTCCACCGCGCAGTCCTAAACTCATTCACTTGTAGGAAAGCAACTCTGCACCCTGTTCATACATCTCTTTTCTTAGGAGCTTCAAGGAACTCACAGTATCAATAAGAGACTTCGCGCTTGAGCCATGAGGTACCCTGGCAGCAAGAAGCCTTGCCCTGAAGATGGCAAAGCAGAAGGACAGGCAGAAGACCCAAGCCTGGAATGTGATGAAATGGTCACACTAATCACATGCTATTGCTACTCCTGGACCTCTTTGATAAAGAAAAAACAGACAGACAAACAAACAAAACCAGCTTCTGCCTCTATGACATTTGCTCTGTGGGTTTCTGTTACAGCAAGAGGAACTTCACTTTCATGGATGCAGAGGCCTAGCAATTTGCATATATAGAGGAATATTCCTCTGGTAACCTGCTGGATTCAGGCAAGCTGTATCTCAGAGCTGGGTCAAAACATACGAACAGCAGTAATTTTCCTCTGATAACATCATCTTCCTCTTTTTAAAAGCTCAGCTCCCTGGCTTCAGAACTCAGTTCCTCTGGGCCAAAAGCCAAAACCCCAGGGAGGAAACCTTTTGTTTTGTGGTTGCTGACAGTGAAATGAAGCACTGGGGCCTGAGCTTCAGCGTACTGGGACAACACAGACACCACCCATCCCCACTGAGTTCTTGGATATCCTTGAGAGCAAAGCTAGTCGTCAGAACAGATGGAGGAGGAGAGATGAAAAGCGTGGAGAAGAGGGGCCAGCTGAGAACTCTATCATGAGTACATGCAGAGGAACAGGTTAAGACCTGAACACAGAGAGCTCCAGAAAGAAAAATTACCTTATAATATCTATGCAAGATGTCTCACTGGGCACCAAGAAATAAAGCAGGCTTCTAGAAGGAAGGCAATCAGCAGCATCGATTTCACAATATATAAGCTTTCTTATAGGCTCAATTAATTTTTATCTTTTTTCCCCTGTGTTTTAGGAAAAGGTCTACAGGTTGGTTCAGGGTCTCACTACTAGATCAGGCTCGTAGTGATTCTCCTGTTTACAGCCTCCCAAGTGCTGGGATTACA
>NDGN011413138.1:0-10890 GCA_002564285.1 Tympanoctomys barrerae
TTTTTTTTTTTTTTTATAAAAAAGAATCGCTGCTAAGCTCCTTAGCCCAAAGGATGAGTCCAACTAGGTGTGTCTGTGCTGAGCCAAGGGAAGGAGTTCCCCACACGACCCAGCCTGGTGTTCCTGGAGTTCCCTGTGCTTCCATCTAGAATCTTCCTTTGCCTCTCCAAAGAATCCTGCAGTAGAACTCGGGACACGCCTTTTCCTTTGAGAGAAGTGGGTGGGATGAGGCACCAGACACTGTAAAAAAAAAAAAAAAAAAATCAACCCATTAACGTAGGGAGACAAATCCCAGCTTCCAGTCAGAGAGGTCTGGGTTCCAATCCTGGGGCTTGGGCAGACCCTCCTCCCCTCTCCATTCTTCGGGGCCCCTCTTTAAAAACGGGGACATTCACAACATTTGCCTCTCACAGTCTTGTGAGAATAGATCAGTCCACCTATATGAAGCATACGACAGAGCACTTCGTGTGTGTTAATACTAGCGTTAGCTAATATCAGTAAGACTTCGACTGGGGGCAGGCTGGCTGGGTCATCCCAAAAGATGCCCTTTGGGGGATCAGGATGCTGCTCATTCTTTCTGGGGAGGAATGTGTTCCCATTAAACCTGCACATCAATCTTTGATTTCTTTTCAGTGGCATGTAAAATGAGGCTGGTCACAAGCGGAAGTGAATGGGATGCTTGCGGCCAGGAGGGCCAGGTTCTGCAGGATAGGTTTTCCTGGATCCAGCTGGCCCTGCTCGCCCTTACATATGCAGCTGACTTGGCGTTCAAAGAGCGGGGAGGCGAGTTATGTACTTTTCTTAGTGTTTCCACATCCCGGGTCTCCCTGGCGATATTACACAGCTTCAGGTGAAGAAGTGGGAAGGAGCCGGCACAGCCGGCAGGCAGCGTGAAAGGGACCTTGGAAAGCTGTGCTTGCACTGCCACCTCGTGGTCGTAACGCGCAACGCGGTCAGCCGTGCCTTTGTCACCCACAAACATCGCGAAAAGTTGCTTAAGATGAACAACGACCTAGTGAAACCATCACCCCCCAAGGCATTGAAAGACTGTGGAAGAAAAAAAAAAAAAAGGTAGATATAAGGGTGCCAGGGAAAGAGTGAAGGTTCATCGGTGTCGCTGGTTCGTAGTGTAACTTTGGGAAAACGATTAAAGCCTCTCTCTTAGCAAACAGAAGATAACAATATCAAGGAAGTGCCTGGGGCTAGAGCTCTAGGCCCGCATGCACAAAGGGCGAGGTTCGACCCGCAGCACCTCAGAGAGGAACAAAACAAAAACATAGATTGTGTACTTCCCGAGTTGGTTGTGCACTCCGCTCGGGAGGCCATGTCTTGTCGCCTAAGCTCCTGCTCCTTTAGCCAGAGTTCTCTGACTTCCCAGCATATGCTGTCTGCCTTTCTTTTAATTTAACTATCATATAAAAGCCCATTTCATTTCTCAGCTGCAGGAAAATACTCGTTGTCCTGGGAGACTCCCGTTTCAGAACGTGAGCTGGTTCCCCCGACCTGTGTACCCTAAGAACAGCAGATGGTACCTTGGCCTTATTCTCTGGGTGTTTTCCTTTTCCAAACAGGAGCACCAAGCCAGAGTTAGAATCGGCCCAGTTCCGCAGCGTGCTTGTCAGGCAAGTGTTTATTCTACTGAGCTATCTCCCCGGCCCAAAATTTTTAACTGTGTGAAGTGTTTTGTGTTCTTGATATAGGGTGAAATGATCTCCCGACCTGACCTGAACGAGTTCATGTTCTCTAAAACCAAAGAATGAATTTTAGGAACAAATGGAGGTTAAGAGTAGAATATTTATTGGGAAAGAAAGCTTCTATCTCAGAGGGGACAGAAGCGGGGCCGAGCGGGTTGCCCAGGAAGCTGTCTCTTCCAGGTTATTCTTATAGGGCAAAATCACGCAGGGCTAAGGAACTCGGTTAGGTAGACAAGAGGTGGGACAAAACTATGGTCAACCAATGGGATTAAAGCATCATTGCTCAGGTAAAATTGATTAAGTTCAGGACCAAATGGGGAAACGAGTCACGTAGCAAGTGGGTATGAATGTAGAACAGGTCTTTATCAGGTAGCCGTCCGGTAGTAGTCGGATTAATGATGCTTGGTCTCCCTTAGGCCGATGATCAATCTCGGATGCGAGTCTTTAGGGAGGTCGGCATTTGTTCCATCTTTGGTCTTTTGGTCTGGCCCACAGCTGGAACATCTCTCCCTCCCAGAGTTACAAGATATCTTGTCTTCTGTGTTATGTCCTCCGAGGGCCTGGCCCTATCTGACTGCCTATTTCTAGCTAATTCAGCTGCCTACAACATTCTTGCAAGGGAGTATTTACCAAATAGATTCATGGAAACATAAACTATAGAACATTACATACTAACCTAATAGATTTGTAAAAGTCTAAATCTGTTTGTAAAAGCCTCTCTGCTCTGCCACAGGTGGTGAATTCTGACTGCCCTGGACTCACCCTCCTGGGTATCAGGCCACGTCCATGCACAGCTTTTTCCCGAAAGTTCTGGTTCAGTGCTCTGTGTGCTTGTTTTGCTGAAGGATTTTCATGGATGGGGAGTTCAGCATGCCCACTGTCCGTCCCTCTACTAGAAGGCTACTTCCAAGAAGAGCTGTGACGCATTCCCACATAACTTGTGCCACACAGAGGTTGCAGGATTGCTCTAGGTCATCACTAGGAGGAACTGGGAGAAAAGCTCAAGCATGCTTGGAATCTCTGCACGCTTCCCCGGGCCTCCAGAGATGAGGTGCTGCCTGTTTGGGGTGTCCCGGCAGGTAGTCACGCTACACCAGCAGTAAGCAGTGGGAACTGCCTGTGTACAATAGCTGGCCATCAGGCATCCTTGTTCTTACTAAACTGAAAATAGAGGATGATTCCACTTCCAACTGCTACATGTGATTAGTTAAATTTTACTTTATTTTTTTGTGGCCAGCTCAGCCTGCCCAAGGGGTGGGGCTGGCGCAGCATGTGGTGCCAGGGATTGAATCGTGGTCCCTGCACGCTTGCCTAAACTTGCCTAAGCAGCCACTTTAGACCACTGAGCTATCTCGCCGGCCCCGTGATTATTTTAATTTAAAGTAACTAGAATTAAATAATAATTCTAAACTTTGAGAGTGGTGGTGCATACCTATAATCCCAGCACTCTCAGGCATGGAAGCAGGAGGGTCATGAGTTCTAATCCAGCATGCACAAATTAGCATGGATTAAAAAAAAAAAAAACAGTGTCTCCGAATTTAAAAAATAATTAGAAGGCTGGGGATGTAGCTTAGTGAAAAGAGCCTGGTTTCTTTTTCTAGTACTGTCCACCCTCAAAACGCTCTTGTTCCTAGTTGCACTGCACATGTGGGGCCCCCTCCTTGCGTGTGGCTGGAAGCCACCTTGCTTAACAGTGCAGAGACAGAACGTTTCCGTTACAGTCACAGGAGTTTCTGTGAATGTTGACAGTGCAAAAGCACTCATTTCAAACTGAGGAGTTAAAATGCTTCACCCAAGACCCACGGGAGAACTATGAACGAAACACAGCCTTCTGTTCTGAAGATCCACTGGTACACATCAGCACAGCTTACTGGAAGGGGCAGTGTGAACAGCGAGCTCGAAGAGGCCTACAGCAGGCAGCCCCGAGGTGCTCTGTGTCCTCCGGCTCTATGTTCCCAGGGCCTGCCCTAGAGCTCAAAGGCACGTCAGTGGCAGTGGGGGCAGCCTCTAGCGGCGCAGGTACTGGGTAAGGAGGAACAGAACTGTCGGGACCACAAGCAAACTCCGACTAAGATGCTCACTAGGGAGTACGGCGCCCTTGGCATCCCACCTCGCCCTAGCCCTCCAAGTTGGCGCTCCTCTTCGTGGACTGCCGTCCTGGCGGCCTCAGCCTTTGCCTTCGCTCCCATCGCGTGAGGCCTGGCAGTGATCTTCGGCCCGCTGTGAATCGGAGACCGCGAGTTCCGTTTCAGTAGCTCTAGGACAAGTGGGAGACAGAAACTGGAAAGATTTTGCTCAGATTTCCCGGATTCTGTGGCCCTGGGAGCTCACTTAGCACTAGCGCCCTCCCTGGTGCAGCGGGGACAGCAGCAAGAACTCTGGGTCAGAATGGTGGCTGCGGTTCGAAGAGAAGCGATATTTGAGCTGGGTGCGAGGCAGCGAACTCTGGACAGCTAGCTGTTGGCTCTTCTCTTGATTATCGCTTCCTCATCTGTACCTTCTCGATAGTAATTACAGTGATGAACCCTGGCCGGTCACCGGGTACCTGAGATGCGCCGGATGTGTCCTGTCCATCCCCCGCCTACCCCCCCCCCCCAAGTTCAATGTACTTAAATAATTGATGGATCCACCTAATAGCCCCACTTGAAGATGATGTAGTCGCAGCCTCTGCAGTTTTGTGAGCCAGCGAAGAATAGTTTAATGGTTCAATTAGCTCCTCTAGGAGCTCCGCTGTGCTTGAGGTATGCCAAATAAGCAGCATGCAACCTCTGCGGGGAGAGGAGAAGCCAGCCGACTTCTTGCGAAGACACAGCTTCCTGCAGAGCCAGATGTAGTTCGCGTTTTCCTCTTGCTTGTTCCCAATAGCAGTGCTCAGGGGGGATAAACTTTACTTAACCTAATTAATTTTAATCACAGCTTTCAAATCTCATACTGTGAAAAGAATTACAAATTGGAATACATTAATAGAAGCCATAGTTTATGCTGTAAGCTAATCATGAAATGTGCATTTACATTTTCTGCATGAGTTTGCAATTACCATTAAAATAAAATTCCGTTATGTCCTTTTACATTACCAAAAATGTGAAGAGCAGATTGAGCCAGGCCCATTTTTGTGCTAAATTACTACATGAGCATCTAAATTTCCAGGAATTAGACGGCTTCCTCTATTTGAGTTGCAGTGAGGAAGGATTTCCTACTATCTGCTTCAGGCAATTTATGTTTTTAAATAATAATATTTTAAATTTCTTGTGCCAGTGTCTCACCTACTTTAACAAGTAGTCCTTTGAATTCACTACAGAGAGATTTCCTACACAGAGATTACCTGGATGTGCACAAAGGTACAGCCCATGTAATAGATGTGTGCGATTTTGCCTTTTGCTGCCGTTCACATTTTTGCTCTGCACATGTGTTTAGGTAAGTAAATACCAGCTGCCTCCTCGAAGGAGCTGAGGTTGTTCAGAAGGAGCACAGAGGGTACAATACAATTTTAATAAAAAAATCAGCTCTCAAACTGGAATCGAATGGCAAGACATGTGCAGAGTGCTCTCAGCGCCTCTCGTGCGGGGACTCCACAGGTGTTTTCCTTCTTTTGTGCTCATCGACTTGTGTGGTCCTCACAGCGACAGAGCTGAGGACAGCAGCGCAGGCGAGACTGGATCCAGGCTCCAGGTGAGGATCCTGAGAGTTTCATGAGGGGCACAGTGGGTCTTTCATGCCCAGCCTGAAGCTCCTTCTGTAGGGAAACACACGGTCAGTGTTTAGAGCCATGATGCGGAGGCCTGGGGGGGCGCGCCAGCCCTAGCTCCTGTGTCCTCCTGTCCTTTAGTATTGTTCTGACCCCTGCCACTGAGAAGCACCAGCCCCACCCTAGAATTTCTCCCTCTTCCCTAACCCTCCCACCCTCCAGTTCCAGGTCTGTGGACTCAGTCACTACCAAGCAGCTCTCTGCCAGCTCTCACAGGCACAGACTCCTGCTGGGTGGGCCTCAGGTGCTGCAGCAGAGACTAACCACGCAGCCCTTCCAGCAGCCTCTGCAGTTCCCTTCTGAGCTGAAAGGGCGCCTCCTACAGCCTTGAGGTGAGGCGGAGGGTGTGAGTGCACCCGTCTCCATTCTCTGAGTGAGAACCTGCAGCAGCAGGCTTGGTGTCACCTTAAATGAAGAATCTTGGGCCACTGAGTCAGAGTGTGCATTTCACCAAGACTCCCAGTGACACCTGCAGGCATCTAAGCTTCAGAAGCCCAGGGCAAGTGGTCCCAAGTCCTTACATAGAACTATAGTCAAACACGCTCTGACTCCCCCTCTAGAGGTCAGTGTCAGTGTCCTCAGGGCTTCGAGGGGGACGTGTACAAGGACACACACTAAAGACACACTTCTGCAAGAGTCAAGTTTTTCTTTCTAGTTGGCTAAAGGAACCTTTGATCCTTTGATTCCTAAGACCCGAGTGTAACAAAGGATGCCGTCTCCTTTAGGTTGGCTTGCCTCCCAGTACCATTCAGTAAAGTCCCCAGATCACACCCACTCTGATCCTTTCTTGTTTCATAGGGAGATGCTGTCACGCGCACATGCACACGTAGACACACACGTCCATATGCACAAATATATAGAGGCCATCGTTCTGAACCCCTGAGTCCAAGCTTCTGCCAGGAGGTCTTTCTTGCTGGCCGTGGCTAAGTGTCAGCCACCCTTTACATTTCATCGGAAGCTAGCTCAATTGTAGCCGGTCTACACAAGACCCCGTAGAAAACAGCCACCTGTGGGCTTTGCTGTCACCACGCTACGCTGCAATGTCCTGTATACGACGTGTTCCCCTAGCACTGAACCCAGCCCAGGGAAGGATGGTGTGCTAATGTAGTATCTTTTTTAACTTTTAAATCTCCTAGCACAATATTAGGCACATTGTGGATGCCCGGAAAATACTTAGGTGTAAAAAAAAAAAAAAAATCCTAGCTTATTATGATGGTGTTTCCTTTCATCTTTTAAAGATTAATTAGAATGAACTAAAATTATTGCAGACTCAAAGCATTTGGGACATTTCTGTAAAACTTTGCAACCCAAGTGGAAAAAACAGATCAAAGGGAAATTAGATGGCAATTTGTTTTGTGTGTGTGTGTGTGTGTTTTTTTTTTTTTTTTTTGAATGTAGTGGCATTTTAATTAGAGAATATTCTTCTCATGGAAAAGAGGAACTATACTTGAGATGGTAGAGTGCCCTGCTCGCATTTTTCCTCCAGCTATTCTGTGACCTGCTGAGCGGCCTTGGTGGGAAGAGCCCCAGAGGACTAAGGATGCAGACATTCAGCACTTACACAGCCCTCTGCTCTTGTAACAATTAAGCCTCTCCATCTCCTCAACCCGCAGGGGTGAAAGCTCACAGTAGCGGGTGGATTCAGTGGCTGACAGACCCTGGGAGAAATAACTTGCTCCTTTCAAACAACTGGACTGTCACACGCAGATCTCAGAGTTCTGGAGCCTTTTGTTGTGTCAGTTTGTCCCCACCTTGGTGCTTAATCCTTGGGACAAAAAGCATACATTGTGCCCAGAAACTTTGCCTAAAGAGGCCATTGGCTATAACTGTGTTTTCCATGACATGCTATGAAGTCTCTTTGAACTGGAAACAAAGTACTTGAGCCAACCTACAAAAGACTCAAGAAAACAATCCCTAAAAAGTTATATGAGGACAGCAATGATGTTTTCAAAATACATCTGAAATTGTGACGAACAAGGCCACTGACTTAGTATCTAGCGATGGACAGTGACCACAAGAACACATCAATAGCAACCCCAACATGGCTCATCTGTGACGGCAAAGCATGCTTTTTCAAATAGAATTGCAACAGGTCATGGTGTAGACGTGAAGTCCATGCTGTGACTATTTTACGTTGTGAAAGGGTACTGAAATGTTATGGACTCTGATAGTTGTATTTCCTGAATAAATGTATGTTTATGAATGTTTTAAACTTAAAAAGGGGGTTATTGGGAGAGGCTACAGTTTCCTAGACTTTAGGATGTCCTAGATCAAGGAAATTTTCAAAATTAACTGTACTGATGGATGTAAGATGAACATCTTTTTATCTTCTGAATTAAGAATGATGAAAAATAATTAGAATTATGCCATCATGCAAAATATTTTACACTAAAGAATAAGGAATTACTTCTGAATGAAGCATTTTTTCTTGTGAAGTTTTAAGGAAAGGTCATCACCTTGTAGTTATTTTTCTCATTTCTCTGCAGATCAACAGAAAGATGACACCCTTCTAAGAGCATGAAGTATAATTAAATGTTTTATCACTAAACTTTGGGGTTTTCTATATAGGAGTATGTGTGTGTTATAATGTTCTTTTCATTAAAAAAATAAGCAAGCAAATGCAAAACTTGACATCCAGGGCTGGGGGGGACTGAGTTCAATCCCTGGTTACACAAAAAACAAACAAACAAACAAACAAACAAACAAACAAAAGAAAACCCTTAACATCCTTGAACATCTCTGATGATGTGTATTTTAAAATTTTATTGTGATAAAATACACAAAGTTTAACTCTTTACCCATTTTTAAGTACACAGATCAGTAGCACTAGGCACATTCACATTGCTGTACAACTATCATCGTCACAAGAATCTTTCTTTTCTTTCTTTGTATTTAGTACAGGGTTTACAGGGTCTCACTACATAGGTCTCACTCATAGTGATCCGCTTGTTCTCAGCCTCCCAGGAGCTGGGATTGCAGGTCTGCACCACCATGCCCAGTCTTAATTGCCCTCTCAGGGCACCCTGGGGGTGGGACCAGCATGGCTTGTGGTGCTGGGATCGAACCCTCACCCATGCACTCTGCCTAAGCAGGTGCTTTAGTCTGCTGAGCTATCTGGCTGGCCCATTGGCACAATCTTTCTGAACTATGACTCCTTAGCCTTCTAACAATAACTCCCTAACTGACCTGCTTGAATCCCTGGAGACTACATTTTACTTCCCAGACCTTCCAAGAACCTCATTGAAGTGAAATCATATAAAATCTGACCGTTGTGACTGGCTTCTTTCACTCAGTCTAATGTTTTACAGGATCATCTCCACTGTAGCATGTGTCAGAACTTCCTTTTTGAAAGGCTGAATAATATTTCATTGTCTTTATATATCACCTGTTCATCTAATTATCCATCAGTAAACATTTAAGCTGCTTTTACTGTCTTGTTCCAAAGACATGGGCATATAAATGGTTGAGTTTGTGGATTTATATCCAGACATGAACCAGCTAAATCATATTGGTCATTCTGTGTTTAATTTTTGAGGAACGGCCATACTATTTCCCATAGCAGAGGTATTATCTTACTGTTCTTATCAACAGAGCCTTATGACTTCAATTTCTCCTCGTCTTCTCTAATACTAACGGATATATATCCTGACCAGTATGAAGTGGTTTCTCATTGTGATGTTTGATTAAATTTATTTTGATGGTTAGTAAATATGGAACATCTGTTCAAATACTCACTGGCCATTATTATAATTGCTTTGGAAAATAAGTGTCCAAGTCCTTTCTCTATTTTTGGTCTGTGTTTTGGTTTTCCTTTGAGATGGGATCTCACTGTGCTGCCCAGGCTCTTTGCAAACTCCTGGTCATAGTAGTCCTTGACCCAAGCTTCTAAGTAACAGGGGCCACAGGTGTTTAAAAACAAAACATAAAGATGGTAGAGTTACAGAAAAAAAATGGCTGTTACCCCGAAGGAATGTTGGCGTGGAAGACACAGAAAAGTGGCTTTTCTCTGCCTTTTACCTCATTATACTGGAGGTTCTCATATGTCACTAATTGAATAAAGAAAGAAAATTGAATGGCAATTATCAATAAAATGTTATTTTGTGTAAGTACCCTAAAATAGCTTACTCAAGGATTTGTAATAATATATTCAAAAATCGAATAGCCTTGAGCTAAAACTCCACATGGATTTCAATGGTACATTTTTCACAATGGAAGGAAATTTCTTTTTCATCGTACTAGTCCTGATTCCAGCTTGCATTTTCTTGCTTTCCCTGCCACCCTTCTAGAAAGAGCTGAGACTAAAGAGGGACTTGTCTCTCTTCAGAGAGATTCTGTTGCCATGGCAACTGGCCTTCATCTTCAGAGTTGTAAACTAGAAAATTCTATTAAAGGCTGATCCA
The DNA here is from genome assembly GCA_002564285.1 of Tympanoctomys barrerae. Lineage (NCBI taxonomy): Eukaryota > Metazoa > Chordata > Mammalia > Rodentia > Octodontidae > Tympanoctomys > Tympanoctomys barrerae. The sequence continues at coordinate 9,840 of NDGN011413138.1, forward strand.
GACAGTTGCTTCTGAAATGATGTCTAATATTAGCTGTTTGCTTCTTTTACCTTTGCTGCCCAGTACTCTTCTGAATTTGGTGGTTGTATTTCTGACCAAGGTAGGAAGTAAACTGAAACAATACGAAGTAGATTCTGATCAGTCCTTTTGGGCCCTTGGCATCCTTGTCAGGTCCTGTGGGGGGATGTTCTGTAGGGGGCTGTGATGGTGTCGCCTGTTGGGGGACCACGAGATCTCCATGCTCCAGGCCCCCTGCTGCCCTGGCCCTGTGGCACCCTCAGGGCCGCTTGCAGATGTCTTGTGCGGTCCACAGGAGAGGATACAGAACCACCTTTGTTGTCAAAAATGACTCCCACTGTTAATGGATTTCAGGTCTTATCTGTGAGATCCTATTTGGGTCTGTGGAATTGATTACGCCCCTGCTGTGAAAACAAGTGTAGTTCCAATAGGTGTGACTCAAGCAAGTAACTAAATTACCTGGAACTGATGATCTGAATTCTTCAAATAGCATCCATGCTTGTGCAGCTGCATTTATCGAGTATTGGAATAGAAGTTTTGAGAGCTTTTATTGATCAGCATGAGTGACATGCATGAAACCTCTATCACTTTAAATCTCTCCAGATCCTCAGCGAGTGACACGTAAGCCACAGTTTATGAATATAGAAAATATCTCAAGATCATCTTTTCTATTCAGAAAACTCAGCTATTTTATTCATCTTGAAAACAATTTCATCTGATTATATGGAAAAAATAATTTCTATTTTTAAAAGTTAACAACTTACCTACAGCTCTTAAACAGAATTTCTAGGTAAAATATTAATATTTTAAAATAATGTTTAAATTGGATGATCAAAAAGTTCTGGAGATGGATGTGGTTAATGATGGCTGTACAGTGAGACTATACACAAAGTTGCTTAACTGTACACTTAAAATGATTAAACTGGTAATTTTTATGTTATGTATATTTTACCAGAATAAAAACAACAGTCAAGGGCCGGGGAGATGGCTCAGTGGAATAAGTGCTTCCCTGGCAAGTGCAAGGGCCTGAGTT
>NDGN011413140.1:0-10620 GCA_002564285.1 Tympanoctomys barrerae
TAAACTTGAAGCATTTATATTTAAGTGGATGCCACTTGAAGGTATACTCATAAGTGAAATAAATCAGACCCATATGTGTAAATTTTGTATAGTCTCCCTATACAAAACAAGAAATACAAATAGGGTGGTATACCACAATTAAAATGGTAGTGAGAATTTGAGGGTTAGGCAACGAAGAGAAATCAAGTAGAAAAACCATAAAACATGACAGGGGAAAGCCATACATTTATATGCACTAGATGGGTAAGGCAATGATCCTGAGAAGTATCAGCAGGTTGTTAAAATTAGAAGTTACCTGGTGGGATTCTCACCCTGACTAACTATATATTCTTATACCTGTGAACTGAGCAACTGCGCTGAAGATAGCAGAGTGTAGTAGTGGGGTCATACTCGGAATACCTGTCATTTGGGTCTTCTAAGTACACAATGCTTGTCTTTACACACCAATTATTGCCAGACTTTACTTCAAGTAAATGTTATTTTTGTTTTATAAAAAAGAGCAATAAATGAAAAGAGACAAGAAAAAATGTCACAATACTGTCTTGCTACAATGCTTTATATAGTTAGACTTCTAATTTTCTGTGCAAAAATGTGTTTATTAATAATATTTTTAATTTTTAAAATTCCTTTTCCATATTCTGTAGATACTTAATGTTTAACACGAAAATTCTTGATGGAAAATACATGTCCCATCTTATGGCTCAGATGTTTGATATTCAGATACATAGTGAGGTTAAACCCAACTGCATATGTTTTAGGATAATAATAAGCTTCTCTTCTGGAGGGCTAACTGCTAAGTTTGCAGACCAAAAATTAGAGAAAAGTAAGGACTGAAAGGACAGCCAACATTTTGGCCCTAGCCTTTCAAGGTCAGTGAGGACTCAGGAAATAGGAGAACCTATACTGTACCATCATTTAACTCAGTTGTGTCCCAAATTTTCCTATCAAGGAAATTATGGGACCACAGAGGATTGTGACCAGTGATGTAATGTGTGCCTAACGAGAGTTACATGGAGAGAAGACATTTTCTCAGGCTTTTACAGAGAGTAAATTGGTTAAGCAATGGCCATGACTCATTCACATGGCTGACACCGACAAAGGACCTACAAACTGTGGTATAGGGTTTTGGGATAAGTCCTGATGGGACTTGACTGATATTGTCAGATACAAAAGTTACTTTTCTTTATATATAGGTCTTGTTTTTACTTGGTCTTAAGCATCCAGTAGAAAAGTGTAGAAACAAGTTATGAAAAGTGAAGCCATGTTAATATGCAAAGCTTTGGAAGCCTCAAGTCAACAGATTTGGACATTGCTAGTCCTGTATATAACGCACTACTGTTGTGGAGTCCTTGACTGTATTGGGATATTTTGCTGAATTCATGCACTGACAATATTTGGATGACAATGGAATACCCATCTCTGACAAAACTAAACAAAAAAGGAGATATAAATGAAGGACAATTTTGTATCTGTATATTCAAAATGAGATAGATATATAGCCACTTTCTCTTATTTCAGTAAGAAGGAAGATTTATACTAATAGTGTTTGGACAGGATATCATGTCTGCATCTTGTGCTCTGAATGACTACTACAAATACAAGAATATGCAATGTATTAATTTTTGTAACTCTTTTACCAACCTGTATTGAAACTGTCTCATTGAAATTTTTTTCTCAATGAAATTAATAATATATATAGCAAAATTTTAAAAAATAAAAAAAGATTATAGAAAAACAACAATCCAAGCAGAAGCTACTATAAGGAAATAAGGCAAGTTTCAAAAATCATTCTTGGAGGCTACAATTACCCTAAAACCAAATGCAAACAAAGATTCATCTAAAAAAAGATCTGTAGACCAACTTCATTAACCAACTTGAATGCAAAAATCCCGAACGTGATACTGGGAAACAGAATGCAAATGTTCATGAAAAATATCATGAACAAGTACCCTTCATGTAGGTAAGCAAGTATGAATGATTCTACACACCCACGTCTTTAAGTGTAATACCTAATAGAAAAAGTAAAGACAAAAATTAAATGATCTTAATAGATGCAGAAAATACCTTTAAGGAAGCCAACATGCTTTCGAGACAAGAAACATTGAAAAAATAGGCATATAAGGTTCTTATCACAATCTGACAAAATAATTTAAGAGACATTTCTAACCAACGTTATATTAAGTGAGGAAAACCTGAGCATTGTACCTGTAAGGCAGTGATGTCTACTATAATACCTACTGCTGAAAGTAGCATGCAAAACTTACCAAAAGCAAATAGACAAGTGAAACAAAAAGGGTGTGTTTTTTCATTATTTGCAGCAGATGTAATCCTATTCACGGAACATTGAAAACACACCAAAAGACCCTTAAAATTATTAAACAAAAGAAGTAATGTAGCAGAATACAAAAAAATCAACACCAAAAAAATAACTGCACCAAGAAATCACTGAAAAAGACATTAGGGTAAAAGTGTCATACACATTAGCAGCAAGAAAAATTAAATAAACAGAGAGTAACTAACAAAATGAAAGATGTCTAAAACAAAAGGAATGGTATTCTTAAAAAGGAACACAAAGAGTACATGAGAAAATGAGAAAACTCATTGTTTAAAGATATCATAAGTCTCACATTAATAAAAATAGTTTATTAAAATATGAAAAAGGCTACTATGCACATGTGCTAATTTCCCAGAAGAAATTTAAGCAATATGTGCTATAAATATGTACGGACAGAAAAAGCTACTTACAGATGGCAGAAAAAAATAACATGTAATATATCTGGTAACAAAAAATTGAGCAGAAGATGTAGTGAAATCTTGAAATTCAAAGACAAAGGCACAAATAGTAAACCTAGCAAAGAATTTCACAGGCATTTATCAAGAGAAAGCATTGCAATAACCAAAGTTGCACAGTATGATCAATTCAGGAGGATGCAAATCAAAAGCTCAGAGCTACACCACTTCACACACTACCATGATTGCAATCCGTTCATGGGAATCTCAGGTGCTGGGTGTGAATTTGTACAATCCTGGTAGGAAAAGAATGTGCTGCAGCCCTTATGGAAAACATTTATCAGTTGTCTAACACACAGAATTTTTTTTATAACTCACCAATGCCATTGCTAACCATTTACCCAGAAACATTAAACCAGGTGTCCAAACAGGATCTTGTCAGAAATTTCTCATAACAGTATTATTCATGACAGTCAAAATGGGAAAACATGTCCAATATCCATCAAGTGACGAATGGATAAGCAAAATCTCTTATATCTATACAATAGAGTGCTATTTGTCTAAAAAATAAATATTGGTTCATATTTTATTGAAAATGTGTCACTAAATGAAATATTCCAACTTGAAAAAAGAATATTTATGACTCTATTCATAGGAATTGTCTATAAAACATAAAACTACAGAAATAAAACAATGTAGTGCTTGCTTTTGGCGAGGGGATTAGGAGGAAAAAATAATAAAGAACAAAGTTTCTAATTTGACAATAATATTCTTCTTTGGACAGCAATGATGCTAAAAATATTAATATGTATTTTAAGCAGATAACATATATGCCATGTCATGCAAACCTAAACAAACCTATTCTTTTCAGAAAAGGAAGAAGAAAGAAACAATGTACTTACGCCCTAAGAAAATCAATGGATTGGAAGGCTCAAAATTTATGAGCTTCTTCGCTTTCTCCACAAAGGGATCTTGTGGGTTGTTGAGGGAGTCAACATTTACTCCAAATGATGTGCCAGTGATCACATCCATACCATAGGCCCCCATGATCCTGAGTAGATAAAAAAATAGAAATAAATATCTGCGCAGTTTTTTACTCCTTCAGGCTCATTAGCTCATGAGTGTGGGAATGAATTTAAAACTGTCAACAAAATCAGAGGTCCAGACACTGTCAAACCTTTCTGCTATGTCATCTGATTATCTTATGCCACCTCTACACTCCATGTGGGTACTTACTGGGGCCGAGTGTGCCCTTGTGCTAAGGTGTTGAGAACACTAAGGTGTGTTACACCCATACTGGCATGCAAGCAGTTCAGCCAAAGTGACAAAGAGTCAATCACAAAAATATGGGCAATGTGTATGGAATGTGGAGAACAGATGTGAGCACAATGCATCAGCAGCACAAAGGGAAAGTAATATCTCTTCCTAAGTAAGTCAAAAAGGGTGACATGGATATAGATTTGTCCTTGATGTGCAATCTGTGCCACAACTACACTCCTTTTCAGGACATCTCACAATGGCAGAACAAGGTTCTGAGATCCCAGTTAAACAGTTCCACCCTCCAAATTTCTGTTCAATCTTCTGACAGTCCTGTACTTTTCTAGCTCCTGGGATCTGATGTTTCCGAAGAGAAGAATTGTTCTTGTAGTATATGAAACCCAACAATAATGTTGCTTAAAAATAATGTCAGTACAACACTGATTTGGGAGATGCCCATGTTTAAGCCTGCTATAAGAGTTGAACCTGATCGTCCTTTATAAGCCAAAAAACCCATATTTATATAAGAAATGCTATGGTTGCCCTACAAGAAGAAGTACTGGAAAAGAGTAATATTTAGAGTACTTTGAGCATATTTAGAAAAATCATGAAGAGGTTTGTCTTGGTTACTCTCTTCTCATTTCTGGGACAAAATACACCTCCCCAAAACTTAAAGAAGGAATGGTTTATTCAGCTCACAGTTAGTGGAGTTTTCAGTCCATACTTTCCTGCTCTGAGGAATAGTGGTACATGGAAGAGGGCCATGTAACATGCCATCAGGAGAATAGCAAAGTTCAAAGGGAGTGGCAGCAGCTGAGGCAGCTAGCTAGCTTCTTTTTCCTCCTTACATTTGTATGCATATTATCCCCCTTAGGGCAAGTGTAGAAATCACACCCACAATCTCAGAACTGGATCAAAAATTACTCACAAACTCCATAAGCCTTCCCATGGCTACATGAGACTTTTGGGGGACAACCAGACAAAAATTATAACAATGTCTAGGTTGTTCATGGTTTTAGAGTGTATCTTTCCTCACTCATCCATTGCTTTGATCTCTGTACCAAGTACTTTCTTCTCTCACTGTTCCCATCCTTTACAGTCATACCTTTATTAGTATTGCATTTCTTCTTCATTCACTGCATATTATGTTGTCTAGAATATGCAACCTGACAAACAACCAGCTCAAATAAACATGGTTCCTTGGCACAGGGAAGTCAAACCTTTCTACTCCAGGCACCCTGCCTTCCACTGGAAGCTTCCCACAATTGGAAGGCTCATTACTTGTCCAGTCTTTCACAGATGAATTTATCTGTCCCTGGAGTAACTCAGAAGAGAGGATATTAGCTCCCAGTCAGGTGGCTGGAGGGTCCCAGATAGAGGTCAGAAGCCCAGCAGGTGTCCTGCAACTTACTCTTTCATGGATACAGGAGCACTTTTCTCTGCTTCTCGCTTCAGGTTTTTCAACAACACATCTGCATACTGTTCAATAATGGGGAACATCTAAGCAAAAAAAAAAAAGCATAATATTCAGCTAATTTCACAAACACAAATCCCAAAATACAAGGCATTCTGAGTTATAAACCTATGTAGAACATTTTGTAAGTGATTATGTAATATTTCCTAGGTCACAAAGGGAAATCTCATTCTTAGTAGCTCATCTGCAGGAGGCTACCCTGTAAAAAGAGATGAAGATCTTTGTACTTTCCCACAAATGTATTCTTTAAATTTTCAATTAAAAACCCTCATATATGCTTACTTCCTTCAGTTTTCCACTGGTGAAAGAGGGTGATAGCAATGTCCGTATTCTTTTCCACTGTTCATCTTCAAGTGAACTGATGGAGTTTTTTCATCAAGACTGTTGGACGGATCAGCTAGGGTTCAAGATTAAAGATGTTTCATTGTAAAGAAGTGTAAAAAGATTGCATACTTGTAGAAGATTTGTTGAACATCAATGTCTTGTTTAAGAAATATTTAGTGATTTTCTGTCAAGTGGGAGGTCCCAAGCCAGATGCTTAATACGTATTTTACATAAGTGCCTTACATCTTCTGAGTGTGTGTGGGACACCCAGCCATCTGGGATGGTTTCAACATTTATATTCCAGAATCTTTTTCTAGGGAAAGTACAGCTTTACAATAAACATGGAAGACATGTAACCTTTTATGAATAAAAGACTAGAAGAAGGAAACTTATGCTGGAGGAACAGAACTGTTGTTTGTGCTCAGGTTTGCATAATTACACACCTGTGATTAATTTGCATGGAGATACACACAGAAATGAACACACATGTGCACCCACACTTATTCTCATAAAATGATTGCAGGATTAAAATTTAGAAATGTCAATACATTATGTGTTTCATTTGTATCAATCTCCTTTAACATTTCAAGTATTACCTGTGCAATTTGATTTTTGCCAGTCCTGTGGATAACCCACAACTACTATGGATTATTGGACTATATTGGATTATTTTTCTGAATTCAAGTACCTACAATATTTAAATGGCAATGGTATACCCATCTTTGAAAAAGTAAAAAAAAAAAGGATATAAATGAAGGACCATTTTGTGTCTGCATATACAAAATAGTTACTATAGATATACTGCTACTTTCTCTTAATTCATTGAGAAGAAAGATTTGTACTAATAGTGTTTGGACAGTATACCATGTCTTCATCTTGTACTATAAATAACTACTAGGAAGATAGCTATATTCAATGTTTTAACTATTGTAACTGTCTTACTAACCTGTTTTGAAACTGTCTCATTGCTATTTGTTCTTCACTAAAATTAATTTTTTTAAAAATCCTCCTTTAACCATATTGACAAAAATGTTACAATGATGCAAGGCATTATCAGTAGGAAAACCAGAATAAAGGAAACTCTTTGTTCATTGTTTTCATAACCCACTATAAAAATATAATGATTTTAGACTCGAAGTTTAATAATTAAGAGAGGTGTACACTTTCAAAATATGAATGCCTACCCGACGATTGGTGAAGGCAGAGTAAAATTCTTTGACAAGCACTGTTTTGACATCTGGATCTGTGATTAATAAAAGTGGTTCTCTACCTTCATATAACCTGTTTTGAAAAAGCAGAGCTGATTTAACATATAATGCTAGACTTTACAACTTGTCCCCTACCCAGGAATCCCTGGATTTTGCTTCTTACACAATAAAAAGGACATGCCTTATAAACCATACACAACAGGAACTGCTCTTTTCAGGTTAGACTTTGTGACTACTGGGGGTCCTGAACTCTTCACAGAACCAAAATCAATGTAGCTCATACGAAGAATAGGCATTAAAGACAAAATAACTTTTAAAACATCATAATTAGTAATGATTTTTGAATGTTTTTAAGTTCAGGTGGAATAGATATGGTTATTGCAGCTATGAAGCTTTTCCTGTGTTTATTTCTGAATTAAGGTTGGGTGGAGTTCAGTAGTGACATAGTACTTGCAATGCTTTCATTTCACTCTCCAACGTGAGAAAAACTTTAACTACTTTAGTATTCCAAGTGATATAATTTCTATAAAATTCTGTATCTTTTTCATTATTTTTTCTCACTTTAAAACAAAAAATAAAAGAAAACCCCAAAGGTTGGAGTGTTTATAAATATCAAAGGTACATAGAGAGTGGGAGTTGTGTCAGTGAATATCTAACGTTGTAATATATTGCCATTGTGTCACAAGGTTATGATGGGCTGTGTGAAATCAGTAGAACCATCTGGCTAGTTCTGGGGATTCTGAGGCCTGATAAGTAAATAGGATGAAGTAAGAAGATGGAAAGCTTTACCCCATGAGCTTATGCAACAAATGTCATGATACCACTTCTTTCGTATCTCTGTAAACCTACAATATCTCTGAAAGGATAGAGTGATTTCAAAGGAATCACACCCTACTCCAAAATCACTAAGGACACAAACCTTTAGGGGGAGCAAGAAATACATCTTGACCTCATAGCCAGAAGAATGAAGCACAGAAGAAAATATCTGTGTATTTACCTAAGTACACCACAAAAGTAAATACTCAAGGTGCTCTCAACCTAATTATATTGTGGACCTTAAGACTCGGACCTTAGCTGGATAAGATTCCAAGACACTCCCAATACATAGCTTCAACCCAAGAATTGATTGCCAACCTTGTCATCATTTCAAAAAATACTCCCTTCACAAGCTTACCCATTGGAATTTTCCTGAATACTCATCCCCAAATTTTTCCATATTTTTTATGACACTCTGTATAAAACAGCCATGGACCTTGGGAAGATAATGAAACTATGACTTCATTGCTGTACAAAATGAAGTGGCCACATCTCTAACTGTGGAGAGAATGCATGGAAACCCAATAATTCAGACTATCCTTCCCTTGTAGGTAGAAGATATGGGCACTTACATATATCTAAATAGAAAATGAGAGACAAGAAATACATGTCATGGAGAATTACAGTTTTAAGAAAAATTATTTATTCTTGTGTTTCAAATTTAAGAAATTCCCCAAAGAATTTTTGTGGTACATGTGTTGTTTCTAAATTCTGGAGTTGCCAGGATGAGTGGCATATGCCTGCAATTCAACCATTCAGGAAGTTGAGGTAGGAGGGTTGTGTGACTTTGAGGCTATCCTGAACTGCATAGTGAGAGCTTGTCTCAGAAAAACCAAAACAATTAAAAACAAATAAAATTATGTAGCTCTGAGTCATTCCTTCCATGAACACAGAGGCACAGTCATTGAGTTTCCATTGGATGTTGAGAAAATTAGTCAATGCTTCAGCTTATCATAGAAAGATGGGCAGATGCCAAATCTACAAACAGAGAAGCAAACTAAGCACTTACATGGTCTGCACTCCATGATACAGAACCCAATCCTCCTGCTGTAAGTTGCATCCATGAATTTAAACAAAGAAAAAGTAGATAGCAGACATGTTGACTACTGGGTGCATCTATTAAATGATGTAGGAATAATGAAGCTAAAGATTGTATTTTCTGAGGGAAATGCAACAGGAAACTCTGAGTAAGAAATTAGGCAAAGCCATTCATTATGAAAATATGACCTGAGAGATAAGCCCAGTTTCTTGGAAAAGGAAATGTTGTCAAAGCACACCCTGCACTCAGGGACTGCTTCTGGGCTTTGTATGTGGGCCAGGGAAAATCTGACTAGTGAGAGAGAAGGGGTCAAGTTCACAGCAGCATTGTAGCTAAGACCCATGCTCAGTTGTCTCCATTCCCTGTTCAAATGCACACATACCGTGCTGCTTGTTAAGGAAAAGAAATAGAGTATAATATAGATAATTATTATTCTGCACCTAAATTTGCTGACATATATAATGAGTAGAAAAAGCAGATTCAATTCTTTAACTCAGTGGTTTTCCAAATTTTCTGATCAAGATAATTGTGGGGCCACAGAGGAATGTGATCGATGATGTAGTGTGTGTTCAAAGAGAGTCACATGGAGAGAAAACATTCTCTCAGGCTTTCACAGAGATCAAACCGGTCAAGAAATGGCCATGACTCATCCACATAGCTGACACTGACAAAAGATCTACAAACTACAGTACAGGGATTCAGGGTAAATCATGAAGGACTTTGACTGACCTTGTCAGATACAGAAGTTACATTTTGGTTATATAGGTCTTGTTTTATCCTGTTCTTAACAATTTCAGAAGAAAAGCACTAAAAAGTAAGGTATAAAAAGTAAAGCCACATTAAAATATGCTGAGCTGTAAAAGGCTCAGGTCAAGATCTTCTGACATTGCCAGTACTATGGATAACCCAATACTATTATGGACTACTGGACAATATTGGATTATTTTGCTGAATAAATGCACCTGAAGTATTTACATGGCAATGGAATACCCATCTCTGAGAAAAACTAAACAAAAAACGGGGCATAAATGAAGGACTATCTTGTAGTGATAGATAGATAGATAGATAGATAGATAGATAGATATAGATATAGATATAGATATTAGGATAGATATACAGCTACTTTCTCTTAATTCAGTGAGAAGAAAGATTTGTACAAATAGTGTTTGGAAAGGATATCATGTCTGTATCTTGTACTATGAATAACCACTATGAAGACAACAATATGCAATGCATAAATTATTATAACTGTTACTAAATTGTTTTCAAACTCTCTCATTGCTTTTTGTTTCTCAGCAAAATTAATTTAAAAAAGTAAATAAAAATAAAAAGAGACAGAAAAAGCAGGTATAAAATTGAGAATTATTCTCTGAACATTTTGTAGTTTTAGACAAAAATTAAAATTTTGCAAATATTCCTATTTGGAAAACTTGTACTACGTGACTATTTGGAACTCTAGGACTACGCAGCAGATAGAAAATCAATAGTTACCCATGAACACTGGCATGAATATGAGAAGATGACTCTGGTGCAGATGTTTGCAAGTTATTTCAAGGCAATGCTTGTGCGCATTTATCTAAATGCTGATAAATTACAACTGAGCCTCCAAGGAGTATGCACTGGGCAAAAAGAAACATACTTCAATATTCATGTCACCTGAATTCCAGACCCTGGGCACTTCTTGCTGAGCATGCAGAGAATTTTTCTGTTATTGAGGCAAAACTCAGACTCCACATATTTCAACACAAAGCCTCAGGGAAAACATACTGTAC
>NDGN011413167.1:0-17425 GCA_002564285.1 Tympanoctomys barrerae
CAGGGATTGAACTCAGGCCCTTTCACTTGCCAGGGAAGCGCTTATTCCACTGAGCCATCTCTCCGGCCTCTCAAAAAAAGTTTAATGTCACAAGAAACAGTATTTCTACCCAAGCATTAAAAATACAAATACATTACTATCTTTAATACCAAAATTTCAAAACAAAAGCAATCTTTGACACAATTCTGTAGAACAGAAGAAAACTTCTGAAAAGTTCCAAAATAGTACTTTCACTTTCCACTTTTATTTCAATTCTTATCAGCACAAAAAAAATTCAAGTAACAAGCATGAAACATCAAATTAAGCATATCTTATTTTCAAGTCTGATATAGCAACCCATACATTATTTTTACATAAATTCAAAGAAACTGTAGTTATAAAATAAACCCACCTCTTATTTTTCAGTGGATATTTTATTCCAAATCAATTCAGGTGAATAACACAGAATAATTGAATTAAATACCTGACATCTTGCCAAGCAGGCACAAAGCCCTGGGTGTGATCCCAGCAAAGGGAGAAGGGGGGCACAAGGGGATGGACAAATAAACCCTTCTTAGTGCAATCCTTATCAGAATGCTTTGTAACTATGCTATCCAACACAGAAATCACTAGTCACACTTTAAATTTAGTTTCCTGGTCAAACCAGCCAGATTTCAAGTGCTCAACAGGCACCTGCATTTGGTGGCTTCTCTATTCATTCAAGAGCAAAGACACAAAATATATCCCTCATTACACTGTGATGCAGCGATGTTCACAGGATGACAGTTGGTCAGCATGAGTCTACAGTAACAATAATCTATGTAGCAGAGACTGTGGTACAAGTGGCTGACATCATTTGAAAGCAATTAGGCTAATATTATAATAACAACCTGCATAACAGCACAATGCACAAAAATATGCAAGCAATCAATCAATTTTTGAGGATGACACACTACACACCATACTGGCTCCAATTTCAAAGAGAATTAATAGTCACTCATTTGTTGAGCAACTCCAAATGCTAAAATGATCAAGCAAATTAACATGTAAAAGAACTAAAGAACAGTCAATAAATATATTCAGTCTTTGAATATAGATTTACTGAATACCTAAACAAAGTAGAGACTGTTTTAAACAGACACATGTACACCAAAACACACACATGCACACAAACATCTAGGACCTGACCTTTAAGACCCTGAAATTTAATAGGCTTGATGTAATTTCAACATATTGAGTAAATTAATTGAATTCCTAAATGTCAAAGATAATTCACTAAAAGGGTACAATATCTGCATTCTTTTATTCTTGAAAATAATTAAAAAGAAAAAGCACCATATTATCAGTAACTGGTTAAATATTAAGCACTGCTTTTACACATTTATCTAGGTAAATGTTCAAAATTTCTATTGAAGTAACAGTAAAGAAATGAAAAAGACATAAAACACAAAGACAGAAAGTAGCCAAAAGCAGACCACAGATACCAACCCATTTCTGTAAAATGGAAAGCAGACTTGGGGAAGGGGATGCAGAGGAAACTGAAACCTAAGAGCTTAGAGAGAAAGTCAATACATTTATATCAAAGAAACAAAGAAGAGTTCAAAATTGGAGGCAGGTAGCACAAAAGGCAGGCAGCACTTGAGGCCAGTGATATAGCTCAGAAATATAGAGCCTGCCTGGCCAATGCAAGGTCCTGAGCTTTATTCCCAGTACCAAAAACAACCAAGGCATCATTCTTATAATCCCAGCACTCTGGGAGGCTGAGGCAGGAAACAGCAAGCTTAAGCAATTTAGTGACTCCATGAGATTGTTTCAAAATAAAAATAAAACTGGGCTTTTGGCTTTCAGCTAGGAGAAGGCTGAGGTGCAACTTCCTTCAGTTGTCCGAATCCGGGTTCATCCAACACAGCCACCTCCAGGATGCCGCCCAAGTTCGACCCCAAGGAGATCAAAGTCGTGTACCTGAGGTACACTGGTGGGTGGTGAAGTCGGCGCCACATCTGCCCTGACCCCCAAGATTGGTCCCTTGGGACTGTCCAAAAACAGTGGGGAATGACATCTCCAAGGCAACTGGTGACCGGAAGGGTCTATGGATTAAAGTGAAAATGACCATTCAGAACAGACAGGCTCAGATTGAGGTGGTGCCTTCTGCCCCTGCCCTGATCATCAAAGCCCTCAAGGAGCCGCCAAGAGACAGAAAGAAGCGGAAAAACATTAAACACAGTGGAAATATCACTTTTGATGAGATTGTCAACATTGCCCAACAGATGCAACATTGGTCTTTAGCCAGAGTACTTTTTCAAACCGTTAAGGCGATCCTGGGGACCGCCCAGTCTGTGGGCTGTAATGTGGACAGCCAGCACCCTCATGACATCATAGATGATATCAAAATGGCACTGTCAAGTGCCCAGCCAGCTAAGGAGCATAAGAAAATATATCAATTTGGGGCCGGGGAAATGGCTCAGTGGAATAAGTGCCTCCCAGGCAAGCGCAAGGGCCTGAGTTCAATCCCTGGTTCCGCCAAAAAGAAAATATGTCAATTAAAGAGATGATCTGATAAATAAATAAATAAAACTGAGTCTGGGACATAGCCCAAGCAAGGCCTAGGTTCCATCCTCAGTACCAAAAATCACACACACACACAAAAAGCACAGGAGAGTTATGGGACTACATATAGGATTAGACGAAAGTTTACATAAGCAGCATATAATCAGATCTCCCTAATCTGTGCAAGAGTCAGGTTTATTCTTTGAAGAAATCTAATGAGGGATTCCTGCTTCAAGAATCAAAGCAAAAGAGGGCACTGGGAGAGAGAACACAGAGCACAGTGACCCTCACACATTAACTGAAGATATCCGTGGTGCCCTTCTCCCTCTCAGCTCCTGATCCCACTCTCTCTCTCTGCCACCCTAGGACATCATTCTAGATTAAAATAAAACTAAAAATATTTGTTGTTTTAGTCAGGGCAGGGATGACAGTGGTAAACAAACACTGCCAGCTCAACATATAATGTCTTAATGACATCCACATGCAAAGAAGAAAAGGAAAAGCCCCTTATCCCATCAGCTTTTGTGGCCCACTTGTAGCTACAAATTGCAGAGAGCAACAGGTATTTGAGGAAGCCTCAAAAAAAAAGAGCTAAAACAAATCACAGAAAAAGGAGCAGAAAGGAAACAAAATGAAGAGAGCAGGCAGACAGTTTCAAAGGAAAATTATAATGGCTAATATATGCCTAAGCACTTACTGTATACCAGACACCTGCCACTCAGTCCAAATCCAACACAATTTATATTTACTCAGTGGTTGGGATTAAAATCAATGTAACCTCTTGAGGGACTCTAGTAAGGCCTACACATCTTTTGATCTGGCATTTTTATTACTAGGAGTATATCATATAAACATATATTTATATTTATAAGGATATTCACACCCAAGCCCTATTTATAACAAAATAATAGATATAACAAGGGCTTATACACAATAAGAGAAATATTTATAACAACAAAACAATATAATTATAACTTAATACTGGTCCATGAAAGAAATAGATTAAGTAAATTGTGGTGAATCCATCAATGGAGACTTAAAAAAGAATATGAGGCTGCTCATCAACTGGACTTCTCACACTAAACTGGAATCTTACACCAGTGCAACTCACTGACATAGAACAACATACACCAAGTGGAAAATTGCCTTTTAGGTTGTTTCTTCTTCTAACAGCCTAAAGTAAAACATTAAAACATGGCTCAAAAAGGCTTGTGAAAAGCTAGTTTATTAGCCTTTGTGTTGCTTTGCGGGTAGCTTCCTGCTATGCTACCTTAATAGAAGACTTGGCTGGTTTGGAAGCATACATTTGACACCTTTATTAAGCACTTAGTATTTATCAGGAACTGTTGTAACCATTGGGAATAGAGCAACAAATGTAAAGTCTCAGGCCTAATAGAAATTACATCCAAAAGGAGACAAGGAACATGCAAATAAACCAAAAAATAGGCACAGAAATTCCTATTTAGAAATACAAAAATTAACATATAGGGTGGTCAGCTAACAGCTCAGCAATAAGGGAATAAATACAAAAATTAACAGATAGGGTGGTCAGCTAAGGGCTCAGTACCAAGGGAATAACTGAGCATGAAACTGAGCCAAGAAGTGAGCCAAGTAGATGGAGTACAGCAAAGAAATGCATATGCACTTCAGGAAAAGAAAAATGGCGTGATGGTTTTCAACAATGGGGTTACCCTCACATGGGGGACCCTACAGGATGCCATGCATCACGAACCCCCCTGCCAGCCCTTAGAGAAGTGAAAGTGCACTGCAGCAATCCCAGTGACCAGGGTGGCTCAAGCAGCAGTTTATACTAACAAATGTCTGGAAGCTACTGACCACCACTTTGAGCTCCTCTTATAATTAGAGAGGCTGAAGTTGCTTGGATTAATCTCATGATGTGTCAATAAATTAATATTAAAACATACACACAAGATTTTCTTTTCCTGAAGTGTGTATACATATTTTTGGTAGACTCTATGTAAGCAAAGAGGAGTCCAAGTTCAAAGCCATGAGACAGGCTATGCTTCAACCAGCATGCGTCAGGACAGCAATGGAGGTCAGTGTGCCAACGTGGGAATAAGGAAAAGGTTGTGGTGAGAGAGGCAAACAAAGCTCATGGAGGTCATTCCTAAGGGTTTGGGCTTATACCCTGCAGTGAAAAGAGGAATAGTGAGATGTTGATCTGAGGACTGCTGCAAGCCGAATGACATATTAAAGGTCTACAAAAACATACAGATATTCGGCTGTGGAGGAAAGAGCTGTAGAAGCAGGAGAGCTACTCGGGAGGATTGGGCAGTGATCCAAGCATGAACCAAGGAGGGAGTGATGAAAAATGTAAAATGCCATATCCAGCTATAATTTTAAGAAGAGCCAAGAGGACTTGCTGATAACAGTGTGGACCAAAGAGAAAGAACTCAAAATATGACTCAACGCTTCTGGTTTAAACAACTAGAAAGAAAAACTGCCACTGAGCTGACAGGCAGAACTGGGAGATGAGCAGATTGTGGGGGGGAAGCGAAGGCTCGGGAGTCTTCAGGTGCTCTTTGCTAAGTACTGCTTCTCTACTACGGATACTGGAACAATAGGAAGCCCCTTCACCAGTTTTAAGAGTTGATACAGACCAGTAGGAAGATAACAGCACAAGCCGCCCAGTGAGAGCTCGCTGGGTGGAATCCTGGGGACCCCGTCAGCTTGGGACAGCTCCTGTCTGGCATAAGCCTTCTCAATGCCAGCATGAAGAGGGCCCGTCAGCTCCACTGAGATACTATGTGGAAAACTTTTTACACGCCAGCTGGCATGAAGAAACTCAATAAATATGGGGTATTATTATCAATATTAGTAATAGGATTTGTAACAAAAACAGTCATTTGTCTATCTGCAAATGAAGAAAGATTATCTAACATTGGTGACTGCAAAGAAAGCTGAGTTCACTTCATTACTTTTTAATGACACTTAGGAGAAAAAAGTTGTTATACACTGCAATTAATTGTATTTCTATAAAATCAAAGCAGCAAAATTGTACACCAAAGTAAAACTCTCTAAATAGATACTGAAATTAAAAAACACACCAAAAGCACTTTTTAAAAGAATGAACACTGAGTATGATTTATATTTCAATACACATAAAAATCTACCACACAGTACATAATCATATTATATTATATATGTAATAATACATCTCTTTTCTAGGCAGCATATATATATATATACTTTTTTCTAATTAAATGAAAACAAATAATTTAAGTTGTTGCGGACAAAAAACTTTGTAAATAATTTTTCAAAACCACATACACTGATAAGTGAATTGACAAAAGACCTCCTTGTTCAAAATGTAAGCTCCATTAGTAAATTCAGATCATGTTTATTTGTTCATTACACTGTCTCCACCGTACAATAGGCTTTTGATAAACATTTCTTAATAAAGAAGCCATAGGTATTTGTTATGGTTTGTGTCTAGGTGTCCCCCCAAACACACACCCAGTCACTAGGGCAGGCTTCTAGAGTTTGTGATTACTTCATGATCCAATGCTGGGCCTATGAGAGTGAGGGCTGCTAGGTTACGGGTGTGAGGGCTGCGCCTGCCCTACCGCACACAGTCTGAGTGCAATGTAAGGAAGGGACAGAGGCTCATTCCCGGCTGCTGCTCCTCCCTTTTTGCTCGTACAGTTTTGCTGTTTTCCACCACCATGAACTGCCGCCCTCTGCCAGTGCTACTCTGCCTTGTTGGAGCCAGTGAATATGGACTGAAACCTCCACAAACAGTGAGTTAAATAAACCTTTCCTTCCTTAACTTTGGGTGTCAGATATTTTGTCCCAGAAATAACAGAAAAGTAACCAAGACAGTATTCATAAACACAAATATTAAAATACCTAAGTTCCAACTAGCAAGCTATAGATTAGCACTATGTAACTTTTTGGCTCCAAAACTCAATGCTAGGGGCATGGGAGATGGCTCAGTAGAATAAGCGCTTGCCTGGCAAGCACAAGGACCTGAGTTCAATTCCCAGTTTTGGAAAAAAAAAAAAAAAAAACTCAATGCGTAAGACAAATGCAACTTCTACTAAATTAAGAGGTATTTTTAAAAATCAATGCCTATAAATAGCAATAAGACACTGCTTTACAAAACTATAACATACAGGGCTGGGAGTATAGCTCAGCACCATGGTGCCTGCCTGGCAAGCACAAGGTCCTGAGTTCAACTTCCAATTTAAAAACAAAAACAAGAACTGTAACATAAACTCAACTTAAAGAAAAATAATTATCTGTGTGGTAATCAGAAACCATAGGTCAATAAGCAAAAAACAAAGGTTTACATACAGCAAGTTTGTCACCAAAACCATAAAATGTTACTTGAGAGCACATACAAAGACAGATCACATTAGAAAACAGAATCTTCCCTTGTAAAACTTCTCTACAAACTACTAGACTATTTGACTAAGTTTTAGGTACAACAACATCTGACAACTGTAAGAGGGTGGGGGATCAGGTTCTGACAAAGGATACTACGGAAGGCAATCAGAAAAGGAAAAAGTATAAGCTTTCCCTATGAGAATTATGTAAATAAAGTTTTAGGATCAAAATTAGCAAAACAGTTACAAAACAGTCAAAGGTACAGAAAAAATAATGATTGTGACCCATGAACCTAACACAATTATCAGTGGCATACTAGTGGCACTTTTTTCTAAATTCTACTTATATGCTATATATTCATATTTACATATATATTCATATTTACATATATATTCTTTAACGAAGCTCTGTTATCTGTAGATAAAACAATATAACTGATGGACAAAAATAACAGTTGAAAGCTTTTAAATTCTTATGACAAGTTAAATAGTGGACGTAAAGGACATAAAGTATTTCATTTCATTTTAGTTAACTATTAGCACCCAATACTGAATCACTGACCAAGAACCAGAACTGTTTTCTTTTCTCTCTTTTGGTGCCCTAGATCAAACCCTGGGCCTCCTGCATGCTAGGCAAGCAGCTAATTACTGAGCTATATGCACAGCCCCTTCCTTCCTTCCTTTATTCCAAAAACAAAATGAGCATTTGTTAAATTAAATACACAAAAATATTCTTTCATTGCATTAACAATAAAAGCACTATATACCAATAAAAACATTAAAGTAATTCAAGATTTTAAAGAACATCCCTAATAAAAATTCTAAAGACTGGATGTTTTACATTGATTAATACAGAATTCAAGGTGCTATAAACACAGCTTCCAAATTTATGTAAACCACATTAACAAAACCATCCAAATTCGAGATGGGAAACAATGCCTTTTTCAGTCCAATCAGGTAACGCTATCCTTAGACTGCAGACTTATCTTTAGACAGGTTTTCCTTTTTAGGATAAGGCTTCTATTCATTTCATAATTAAATTTGAAACATTTTATGTAAGAATTCACTAAGGGCTATTCTGACGCAGTCAGTACCATTTTCAAGGAACAAAATAAAAATGATTCTGCATTTTAATTCATATCCTATTTCATGAGGACACAAAGGAATATCAGTGACAACTGAAGAATTATTTTCTACCTTACTGAAGAGGCATGCTTTAAAATTAAAAACCATGAACAAATCTATCTACAAAATAATTCATTTTTTATATCAAACTGCTGCAGACCCTATAATTGAAATAATGTATCTAAAGTTACAAATGAAAAGTGTAAGGTATCATTCTTGAAGTGACAGATTAAGTTCCTAATCCAGTTAGGGTAATAGCCATATTTGTAGTTTAACATAAATTAAGACCTTAATTATATTTGTGAGTATTTTAAACAAAATAACACATTCCTTTGTACCTGTGAATGTAATTTATAGCAAAGCCAGGTTCATTTTCCAAACCAATCTATTTCACACTGCAGAAGTACTCTGATATAATGGCATAATGTAATTCTTGTTGTAGGATGTTGAAAGAGTAGATTCACTAAGCGCACAGAAGAGGTTTGAAGATAAATGAAGATGCTATTCATTCAAGGGTAATTTCATCTTAGAACTATATGAAAGATGTTTCACTCACACAAGGTACTACATGGCCTCAAATTTAAGTGTATTTTCAGCTCAAACATAATGCTGCTAGATCGATTATGTTGATACTGTATGTCTAATAATGAAAAATTCTAGAATTTTTCTGTTTAAAAATAGATTGCTAGGTTTTGTTTTTTCTCATTTTACCACTATATTGTATTATTCTGTTTAGCGTTAAATTTTAAAATCATGCCTATTTTCAAACAAAAAGGTACACTTGTGATATTCTAATTTACAATCCCTAAGAACCATGAGTGTGAAGTTTTACTAAGTAAATTATTATATTAGTAAACCATTTCCCTGTATAACTATTTTACATTATGTTGCTAATTAAAAATGACATGTCAACCACCTAACACTACTTTGAATAGATTTCATTTCACAAATCCTACAGACTAGTTTAAATGTTTTATATACACCAGACCAGTTAAAGAAAATAATACACTGAGATTTAATTAATAATCTGTTAAATTGTTTGCAATTTAAATTTAGGTAACTTTTATAAACATCACATTTTTTATACTTAAATAATGCGAGGTGTTTTAAGCATAAATCACCAAAAAATTTAATATTGGTATATGTATGGTTTGTGTTTAGTTGTCCCCCCAAAGCCTCATACAGTTGTGGGGCGGTCTTCCAGAATTTTTGATTAACTCATGATCCACTGGGATTACAGGTGTGAATGCTGCTGGGATTATGGGTGTGAATACTATTCCCAACCTGAGGCTGATAGCCTATAAGCAACATAAGGGAGAAGGACTTGCTCTCTGCAGTGGCTGCTGCCACTACTTCTCCCTTTGCTCTTGCTCCCTGCCGCCACCATGAACCGCTGCTCTCTGCCATGTGCCACTCTGCCTTGGAGCCAGCTGAGTATGGACTGAATCCTCCTCCATTAACTGTGGGCTAAATCAACCTTTCCTTCCTTCATTTTGGGAATCAGGTATTTGTCTCAGCAATGAGAGAAGAGTAACTGAGGCAGTATAAAACATACAATATAGGATAATCTGAACAATTTAAATTCACTGACATCAAGAAAATAAGAGTAGCCTCCATTCTGTTCAGCTTAGAATAGTGAAAGGGATTTTACAATCCCCTTCCCTAATAAATATTCACTAAGTTATCTTTCTCCCTCAGTTTTCATTTCCCTCTCCTACTCTGAAAGTAATACAGAAGTCTCACTTTGCAGAAGATGAACAAAGTAATAAAGGAATAACTATACATTAAAAACCTAAAATATTACACTTAATGAAATTCTGAGGAAATTATATGGTATTCAGTTCTTAAAATGTTTTTCTATAAAGCACTACTCCATTAGTTTTTCTTTTTTTTTGCAGAACTGGGGATTGAACTCAGATCCTTGCATTTGCCAGTCAAGCGCTTGCTTATCCTACTAAGCCATCTCCCTGGCCCCAGTTTTTCCATTAATATATATCCATTCTATCATCCTACCTATATTGTCAGGTTTAGATGCACATGACCCTGAACAAGTGCCAGAAAGCAAACAATGTATGCAATCAAGTAAAACCCTTAAAATCATTTTCTCCAAAATTCTGCACATCAGCTGTCTGCTGCAGCTGTGTGAATCACAGCACAAGCTGACAGCAGCTACATTTCTACAGTTACTACTGTTTCTCCAGAGCAAAAGCCAGCCCGCACCCCAAAGGAAGGCATCCCTCCTCCCTCTGCCCATCCCCAAATGCTGCACTAGGATATGAACATTTACCACTAATTAATGTTAGCCTAAAAAGCATCATTTCCTAAAAGAAAGCAAGGGTCAGCTAAGTATTTATCAGAAGAACTGACACATTACTGTTCATGGGCAGCATTAACAGGGCCCATAAAATGCTGACTTTCTAAAAAAAACTGTATAACATACTCAACAGATAGAAAGCATGCTTTTCTTCATTTCGTTTTTAGAGATATTTAGTCATGAAGGGTAAAAAAAAAAACATTAAATAGAATAGGGACATTCCCTTCAATCTAAGCTTAAAGGTAATTCTCTCTTGAGGTAAAAAGGGTTTTTTCTTTTTTTTTGGCATTTTTAGTACAGGGTCTACAGGGTCTCACTATAGAGATCAGACTCGTAGTGATTCTCCTGTTTTCAGCCTCCCAGGTGCTGGGATTACAGGGGTGCACCACCGCACCCAGTCTCAAATCACCTTCAACCCTGGACGCTGTGCTCTGCCTGAGCAGGTACTTTAGTCCGCTGAACTATTTGGCTGGCCCTTAAAAGGTTACTTCTATCATTATAGCATTCTAATAATGATCATCAGTTTGAGTCATTCTCTAAAAAGTATATTCAAATTTTCATAAAATCTATATTAAGCCATACCCAAAAAAGTTTCTTTTTAAATTGGTTTCATATATATTAAATGAAATTCCTTCAAAAAATTATCAGAAACAAGTATTTTATTATCTAGATAGTCACTAAGTAGGCACATAAATCTTTCAAGTCAAAGTAGATACTAATTTTTTTTCAATATCATCTTCTATTTCTATAGTTTTTACTTTACCAAGAGGACTTCTCATTTATTATCTAACTTGAGCTTCACATAAACTAAGATGATGTTTGTCTTATTTTGAAAATTTAAAAGCCTTAACACACTATACCTTAACATACTATGTCCACTAAGAAATTAATTTGCTAGGAAATTCCAGAAACAATGTGTGGTTAAACATTCACTTATTATTGAGTAAAGTTCAGAGATCTTGTCAATAGAGCAGACTGATATGCAGGAAAGTGCTGTATGTGTATACAGACTCCTTAGATTCGTGTTCCAGTTCTGCCAAGCACTATTTATCTAACTTTGGGCCAACTGTTTAATTTCTCTGCTTTACTTCCCTAATTTATGAGGAAAGGAGAAAAAAAGGTACCCACCTCATAGGGTTTCAGTAGTAGAGGATTACCTATAAAACCTACTTCACACAACTGTTCCGGGCTACATGAATTACTAAGTATTACACACCCAGCACGGTGCTCAGCACACGGGGCACCCAGCTGCTGCTGCTATTTTCTGCTTACCTCACCAGGCATGGAGGCCCTAGCACTGGGCAGAGCATCTCTTGAGCCTTATTTTCCACATCTTTAAGATGACAGAAAGAAGGGGCTGGGGAGATGGTTTAGTAGGATAAATGCTTGGCTGGCAAATGCAAGGATCTGAGTTCAATCCCCGGTTCCGCAAAAAAAAAAAAAAGATGACAGAAAGACTAGTACCCGGATGTAGGATCATGGTAAGGACTGAATGCAATCAATACTTTTAAAAACTAATCTCAGTGTGTTATACAATAAAAGCATTTACTAAACTTTAAATTTAAAGCCAAATATTGTTCAGTATTATTAAAGTAACATCTTGTTTGAATTAAAGCATTCATTTTTAGATGGCATGTAAAAATTATTACAAAAGTTATTACTAACTTTCATACAAATATAAATATATTGCTTAAAAAGCTTCCGCATAACATTTACTTCTCAGTTACTCTGGCACAGTTTAGGCATTATCAAATCTGCAAGCATCCATCCTTCTTGTTGAAATTGATTGTGTGTACTTAGTCAAGGAATCAGGCGATAAAAGAAATAATTTGTTGCATACTTACAGGTCTTTTCCATATGCTTTCATATGTCAAAACATTCAAGTTTACCAATAGATCCACCTCTATTACATCTCTATTTTACAGACGAAAAAACTTTAAATAGCAAATGTTGAATCAGTAGCTATAAACTTCAGGTAAATTTTTAAACAGTTTTTGCAGAAAAGTTATAAAGTTCATATGTATTTGCTCATACTGTATTTCTAAAGCTACACTGCCTAATACAAAAGTCCCCAGCTACACACACCTTCTGAGCATGTGAACTGTGACAAGCACAAACTGAGATGTATCATAAGTGTAACATACACATCATATTTTGAACTGAACATGAAAAAATGTAAAACAATAAATTCTGCATTGATTACATAATAAAATAATCACTGTTTACATAGAAGGCTAAATAAAATATATTATTAAAATTAATTTCATTGCTTTATTCTTTTAATGGGCTACCAGAAAATTTTAAATTATATATGTGGCTAGTACTATATGTTTTGAACATTTTAGTTTGGGGGTATAAGAGTAATAATAAAAAATTATTATCAAAGTTGTTTCCCCAGTAAATGTAAGTTTAAGTCCTTCAGTTGAAGTACAAGTATCACAGAATGGAAAATTTTTCTCTCTTCCAGCATTTGTGCACATGTACGCAGTATGATACACAAACACACACACACACACACACACACACACACACACAGAACTCATAGGAACCAGAGGAACACACCATACTAATATCTCACTATAAAATTACGTTACAATCAAGCAAATACTTCAGGTAAAACCGATACTCTGTGGATGAGAGAAGGAAAGAAACTTTAAAGAGAAATAACCACAGGGATAAAATTTATTTTCTTTTAAACTGAAATCATAAGAGCTTTTAATCAAAAATGATCTAACCATATAGTTCAGAGGTAATAAATACCAAGGTAAGTAAAATTTAAATTTCCTAATGATTTAATTGACAGACTATTAAAATATCTGATGTCTGATATCTGGAATCTTCTAGAAAATACTTAGCTTATGGATATCTGTCACATTGTTTTGATAAATTTTATATATCAAACATGAAGTCTTTTAACTGATTCTTCTAAATGGATGGTGATCTACTATATAGAAGAAAATTACTCCATAAAGTTTACATCAGATATGGGGAGAAGTCACATTTATAGTCATGGCTACTATCAGCTGTCAAGCCAAAGAATATTGAAAAAAAATAAGAATTTTTAATATATGCCGATTAATTTATCATCTAAGACAAACATGGGGTATAAAAAAATGAAATGGTTAAGCAAACTCCATTTTAAAAGGCTTTTTCTGTTTTTAATTTTAATTGTAACTATGATTTCAGAAACTAGAGAAAGAAAGCAAAAAATAATAACCATAAAAACAGAACTGATAAAGGACAAACTCAAAAGCCCTTCCATCTTCCCTTAGAGTACCCAAAGGTTAATTTTTTTTAAGTGACAATAGACTGACATCTTGTTCTGCATTGGAAACTTGGTAAATGATCCAGTTTGCCCATCCTTGACATTTTGCATTTGGGTTCAGCTAATTCTCAGCTGCAGAAGGTTTTATTGTGCATTGTATGGTATTTAGCAGAAACCTGCTGTCTACTAATATCAAAAGCATTCTTGTAAGTTTTTACAACCAAAAATCTCAAAACATGTTTCCTGGGAGTAGAAGATTTCCCCAGATGAGGAACATCAGTCTATTCCTACCTAAAAATACCTTTCAATGTGGGGAAAATTATTCAACATTTGCTAAACTATTACTATTTATTTTTAAGGGTCTTCATGAGAGATTCCCCAATAGGTTCAGCAAGGAGATCATAAGCCTGCTGAAACAGTATGCCAAATAGTCTAGGTACACTCTTATTTCTATGTGTGCACTAAGATGTTTTCCAGAAATTCTTTCTATAGCTTTTGTCAAGTCCTGAGTTATCTCAAAATGGCAATTTTAAAAGAGTTAAGAATCAGTGCCTTAATTAAAATATTCACTATGCCTTGAAGCTGTCTTCAAAAATACAAAGATTGAAAACATGTTTTTATATACAGCAAATTATTCATGCTCTTGTTTATCAGACAAGACTGCTTTCCTCACAGCTGTAAAACCACTCATACAATATATCTTCTTAGTGTGTTCTATTTGCCACGCAACTGTGTTACTAGCATTGGAAAGCTCAACTTACCTTATACTTCCCTCACCAAAAAAGGGGGATTAATAACAGTATGTAAAGTCTGTATTTGTCATTTATAATGGAGAATTTGTTTATCAGAAATTATCATATTAAGAAATTAAAAACTAATTATAATAGTTTTTAAAGACAAAATAAAGCTAAACAAATGCATGTATATCTTGATAAAAATATAAAAAACTTATATACTTGTATTAATAATTGTTCAAAAAAATAATAATTGTGCAAGGTTTTTTCTGCATATTTTCTTTTTTTTTTCTGCCTTAAAACAGGAATGCATGAAATTCTATACTATTGTACCGAAACACACCAAATGCACAGGATGGCAAGTTGAATAAAGCATATAAATGAGCCGACCTAAAATGAAATGCTTAGCATTCTGCCTAGAACACAACAGAAGCTTGATGAACAATTCCTTTCCTTCTTTTTATTTCTATCATCAAGGAGACCAGTCCCACCTCCCATGTCACGTCTTAAGATTGTCTTTCTACATTATCTTTGATCTTCTACACAATATAATCACCTTTGCAATTCAAGCTGCACAAACTATGTAACTAGCTAAGTAACTAGCAGCTACACATGTGAAAATGTTCATAAAAGTATAATTCTATAATCTCAAACATTCCTTTTTTTAAAGTAAATAAATCCCCCAAGTATCCTTTTAAATACAGCTCAGTATTTCAAGAACACTAATCTGTTTTGGATCACACAACTGTGACATACAATTTAGAGACATTACATTCAATATCTTATTTGGGGCTAATAAACACGTGTAATCCACAAACATACAAAGTGTAGCTAAAGAAGTCTCCCTTAAGTCTAAGAAGTATATTAGAGCAGGATAATGCTCAAAGGTACATAACAAATAAATCTTTACAAATAAATTAGAAAATAATTTTGAACTCATACATAAAATGACCTCTCCCAAATAATACCTCCACAACAACTGCTAAGGCAAAGAATATGCCTAGCACTTAAGTGATTTTGTTCATAAGAACAAATAATGAAGTTGTTTTATTTATTTTATATAATGACAACAATTAACTGTATATTACATAACAAAGATAAACTTAAAAGAGAACTAATGTTACACTGATAATGATAACAAAAATTCTAAACATCTATCAGACTTTCTGGAAATAGAAAAAAAATGTAACTCAAAATGACACAAATCACCTAGAGGGTAAATGACACAAATCACCTAGAGGGTGCATGCATATGCACAGGTCCATCTTATATATTTACCTGCACAGCAAGAGATGCTGCATTGTCAGAAAGCAAAATTTGTTCCCCTGTGAAAATATAAGAAAAGTCTGGGTCAAAAGCATTAACTGCCAAACAAGTAAAATATAAATGTAATATTTTTATTTTAAAAAACTAATTTTATATATAAAAAAGTATATCCTAAGCTGAAGTAATTAGGAAGTTCTACAAATACTAATTTTGATTAAATTTTCATAATATGTAAATGATGATGAAACAGGGACTGTTTTCTCCAAAACTGCTTGATAATTTATCTCACCTGATCAGCAATATATAATTACAATTGCTTACTAAAAAACAAATTAAGTTTTCAAGAAATATTTCCCTTTTATTACAATTAAATAAACAATGTCTACTCAAATTTCTCTAGTTAAAAGTAAAAACATTCACGATCATATAAAACCAGCTTGCAGTTAATATTGCACAGTGTGTCTAGGTCTGTCACACAAAAGAAAGATGACAAGTTCGCTGCAATAAAAATTCCATGCTTAGAAGACGAGGGCTGCTGCCTATTAGTCTTCATTACTTTGCAGTCTTCTGACAACTGTAGCAGGCTGCTGAGCCCCAAATGGGGTCCATAATGTGATCTGATGATATATGAAGAGCTGCTAAAGGGAGCCTGAACCATCCTAGCCTATACATTTTAACAGTTCCTTTTTACTGAGAGCCCACTTTACCACAGGACTTCAAAAATCTGCTGTCTCAGCTATTGGTGCAGTAAATCTGCCAACCGCTCCTGCAGCCGCATCACTTTACACTGCCTACAGCAGCCAATATAATGAGTCAATAATAAACTGAGGACCTTCTAGGCCATGAATAGGTGGCTTACACTGGCAGTTTACAAGTTTAGGTAAAATCTTCTAGACAAATTATACAAGGGAATCCCTTCCTTATGGTTTGTGTTCTTCTTACAATAATCAGTGAGAGTTGTTTTATAATAAATAACACCAGTGAGCTTTATAATAAATATATATTTGATATTAAACTCTTCTAATTGTGGAGAACCTACCTTTTAGTTGCTGATATAATGTTGCATTTTCAGGCCACGGTTCTGTAGCTGCAAAAATAAGGCAATGACAATTAGGCACGTAAGGAAATATATCAATAATCAAGGAAATGAATAAATATGTACATTGGCCTAGAGCTACAGTTAGGTTAAATATGGCAACTAGTCATACTCTCTGAGACTGGATGCTAACCCAAACAAGGGGGTTAGACTGTTTTAAGGCATGTTTATTTTACTGTCCAGTGAAAATTTGTTACAAGATAGACATCTTGCCCAATCAAAAATGTAATTCAAAAAATAAACTTGTTTAGCTTCTTTTAAATACAATTATACTCAAAATGTTGTCCATACACCTACAGTGATATTTTGATTCACTACAAAAAAGATAATGAAAGAAAACAAAGATAATAAAACAGCATTTGTAATATTTTACATAAAAAGTATTTTACATACTTTTAACATAATAAAGTCTCAAGCAATACTACATGAAGAATCAAATACATCTGTACTTTCCTTTTAAACTTATAATATATAAAAATAGGAATTCTGTTGTATCCAAGAACATGTCATTGCCTTGACTACCACAACCACTCCACAAAGAAAACAAGGTACTATGATAAAGCAGCGAGGGCCTACAATGTGAAACAAAATCAGGAAAGCTCACTTTAGGTCTAAAGTGAAACATGACCTTGACCCCTATCTCTTATCCAGAGATAATTCTCGCTACAAAGAGAGCACCACCAACCTACTAGTGCTTGGCAAAAGCACTGATTTTATATTTTGTCTAATCAGCTGCACTGAAGAAGCAAT